>ML264209.1:9480-21080 GCA_005239495.1 Nicotiana undulata
CCCCCCCCCCCCCTCCCCCCGCAGGGTTTCGTGACAACACCTAGTCTATACGACTAGGTAAGCCTAAAGATGTGCGAAATAAAAATGTAAAACAACACAATAATAGAAAGATGAAGTAAAAGCAATACTATTAAACTATGTCGCTCGGCATTTACAGCTTTACTCTGCCCAAAACCCAGAATATTAACAATGTCACAAGTTGTACACTATAGCTCTATACAACGAAACTAGAAAGTATTTATGTCTAAGTACTATGACTATACTAGGATAAAGAAGGGGACTCGGAAGGTTCTGCGAACGCGGCAGAAATACCTCACGGTCTCCAAATGGCTGTTGCAGATCTCCTAACTCCTGTACTGGGTGCTGGTACTTGGATTTGCAAATGGGGAAAACATGCACAGAAGAGCGTGAGTACTCCACATTCGGTACCCAGTAAGTGTCAAGCCTAACCCCAGTCAAATAGTGACGAGGTCAGGTTGAGGCTCTACTGAGTTTGCAAATAAACAGTTATAATTTAACAGTTTCAAATAAATAGCAATAATTAACGAAAATTTAAAGTAAAGCTAGAAAGAATGATGTAAAAAAACTCTCAGCTCAGCACAACATATAACTCAATGGATAATCGTGCAATGCAATACAAGAGGAAAGCCCCCGGGTCTCGGTCCGTAGTCCCAATTTAAATATGCAATGCAGTACAGGGGAAAGCTCCTGGATCTCAGTCCGTAGTCCCAATTTAAATATGCTATGCAGTACAGGGGGAAAGCTCCCGGATCTCGGTCCGTAGTCCCAATTTAAATATGCAATGCAAGATGTATACCAGATGTAACGTAATTCAATAGTTTAGGAAAAACAGTAGACAAATATAGAGTAAAATACCTAAACAGGGTACAGATAGTAGTAATGAGTGGGAAATCAGGTAAAATCGATTGACATGTTTAAATCTTAAGTTACTACTCAGTTTAAACCGATAACAGTAATAATAGAATTGAAAATGAGGTTTGCCATAGAAAGAATGATGGAAATTCAGTAAAAATAGCCCATGCACGCACCCGTCACCTCACGTACACGGGGTTTTTATAGTGAAAATCAGTTAGAAAATGCCTAAGGGAAGATCCCCAACACAGAGTTAGGCAAGCCACTTACCTTGACTGCGCTACTCAACCTGATATCACACTCTTGCCACGAGTATCCGACTCCAGGTGGCCCAAATCTATTCAATTCGATTATATAATGTAAATATCATTTCAAAAAATCAAAAAAACTAATTAATTCGAAGCTAACACGCTAGGAATTTTGACCAAAACGCCCCTCGGGCCCACGTCTCGGAATCGCGTAAAAGTTATATTTTTCGGACACCCATTTACTCACGAACTCACTCGAACAAGAATCATCGAAATCCGATGCCAAAATATCCCTAAATCCTCAGATTTTTAATTGGGGAAGTTTCATCAAGTTTTCATGGTTTTTCACCCATTTTCATTGATTAGATTAAGGAAAATGATGTGGATTAATGGTCTAATAATGGATTAGGATTAGAAAACGTTACCTATGATCCTCCTCTTCGAATCCCACTGAAAATCGCCAATTCCCGAGCTCACAATCGATTTTGGAGTTATGAATTTCAAACCCTCGAATTTTAGAATAAACAGCCCAGGGATTTCGCACTTGCGGAATTTCAATCGCAGGTGCGGAAATCACTTAAGACGCTTTGGGCCGCACCTGCGGTCGTTTGGTCGCACATGCAGTCCCGCGCCTGCGGAACCCAGGTCGCACCTGCGACCACTGGCCACCCCACCCAAAACCGCACCTGCGACCAGGCCGTCCGCACCTGCGAAAAAACCATCACAGGTGCGAGACACCAGAAACAGGTCTGGTTCAGCAGTCCTTAAGAGTTCCAAACTCACCCGATGGGCATCCGAAACAACCCCGAGGCCCCCGGGAATCTCAACCAAAGTTACCAACTGACCCAAATACCTTATTCAAACTTGGTCGAGCTTTAAAAACACGTGTCATAACATCAAAATCATCAAATATGCATTGATTCAAGCCTATGAACTTAGGAATTTTCAAGAATTCACATTCGACGCCGAAACACGTCTAAGCTCGTCCGACTGACCTCAAATTTTGCACAAAGGTCATAAATGGCATTACGGACCTGCTGTCCCTTTCGGAATTCCATTCCGAATCCGGTATCCAAATTTCACCTATCGGCCGAAATCGCCGAAATTCTAACTTTCGCCAATTCAAGCCTAAATCTACAACTGACCTCGAAAACACATTTCGAACACGCTCTTAACCCCGAAATCACTCAACGGAGCTAACGGAGTCGACGGAATTCCGTTCCGGATCCGTCTTCACACAGCTCTAGCTACGGTCCAATTTCTAAAGCTAAAATTCACCTCAAAGGACTATGTGTCCAAAATCACTCTGAATTTCACCTCTCAACGCTCCGACACGTTCCATTAACATAATAAGACATGGGAGAAGCAGTTATTAGGGGATCAGGGTGTTAACTCTCAAAACGACCGACCGAGTCGTTACAGGTATTGACATCTTGACCTCCTCGTTTCCCATTAAAGTTCAGCTCTCCCAGCTCAGTTTAAGTTCGATTCAACTCATCTAGATTTGGAGTAAGTTTGCGTCATAATTCAGTATGTTAACAACAACAACATGTAATAACTAACAAGTTGCAATTGATTCAAGGAACTAGAACAACAAAAATGTGCTTGAAGGAAAGGTGAAAAGTATATGTATAAATATAGTTCAAGTGAATTGTAGAAAGTGATGAAAATTCTCTGGTATAGATAAACTAGTTAATATATCCACGCTTCACGCTTGTCATAAGAGATAGGAGTAATATATTTATTTAAAAAAAATTACAATTTTAATTGAGTTAAAGAGGATAAATTTTTTGATATATCATATGTGTGTATACGGACGGAATATATATATATATATATATATATATNGGTTGATTTTCCGTAAAATTGATTCGTTGATAATAATTAATTGGAAGGTTATAAATAATAGAAATAGTGTTTAGATGAGGGGTAAAAATGTCATTCAATTTTTAAAGGGCTATGTAATTCAACTTTACACTTAAGGTCTTCCCACTATAGATATAGATATTAACATTTATGTATTAATATACCATATGTTAATATCGCATTAATATGTATACATATGGTGTTGTTGTTACAACTTAAGTATTAATATAGTTTATATATATATATATATATAAACTATATTAATACTTAAGTTGTAACAACAACACCATATGTATACATATTAATGCGATATTAACATATGGTATATTAATACATAAATGTTAATATCTATATCTATAGTGGGAAGACCTTAAGTGTAAAGTTGAATTACATAGCCCTTTAAAAATTGAATGACATTTTTACCCCTCATCTAAACACTATTTCTATTATTTATAACCTTCCAATTAATTATTATCAACGAATCAATTTTACGGAAAATCAACCACTGGATTAACCAATTCATTATGTTGTAAGTAAGGAGAATTCGAGGAGTTACAAAAAAAAAAAAAAGGTTCAAGTAGACCCGATTCATGTGATCCATCTGAATGGTCATTCTTCATTATATATTTAATGATTCATTAAAGAAAGAAATATTAGAAGTCTGAAACGTATAGGATTAATCTAGATAAATAGGGTGTGAAGTTGGTAACAATTCATTCTCCCTGCTTTTGTATATATTCAAAAATATAAAACGCTTTCTATACCCATTTGAGGAGCTAGATGAGTGAAGTTCCTCCTCAGAAATGGATTGAGTAGTGTTTCTCATGTAAGAACATTAAAAAGTAACTAATATTACGTGTCTTTTACTGCAATCTAGAGTCAATTCATGAAATATTAAAGTAATTGTATCTTTGTGTTGAAGAAATTGATAATGCATAAGCAACTCAATTGACAAGGGTCCATGTTGAGTTCAAAGAGAATGATTTCAAGTCTTTCTTACACATATATACATTTATAGATGGAATCAAGGTTACTACATTGGTTTTATTATGTGAAAAGAGATTTCATCTCTTGATGCACGCTATTACTTGTTGTTTTTTATTTTCTTCCCTGGAAGTTTAGCCTTTAGGTTTGCGAGACTCACTGCAGCGAAATTTAGAAGGTGCAAGCAACAACATTTGTGTTTATATATTGATACTCAACATATAAATTGGGGAATGCTATAATCGGAAAATTTCATCATTTGTTTTTTTTTCTTTGTGAGGAAATAGGTATAACGATAGCACTTTTAAGTTTAGTTTTTTTTAATATGCACTCTAAACCTATACCTATTAGCGTCGGTGCAACCTACTAATACTTTTTATTATACTGTATACCTATTAATTAAAGTGCAAAGTCTAATCCCACTACAGGTATGGTGTTCCTTGTCTTCTATCTTCTCATGTACACGAATATTACACATTTAAAATGATAACATTAGTTGTGCAAAGAGGAGAAAGGTCAGATACTCGATTATATATAATTATAGAGGTGTATAAATATCATACATGAGGTAGAAATAAAGTCAATAATTCTCCCTTTTTCTTATGAATAAAAGAAACAAAAAAATGACAAGGTGAAAGTGCGAAATGAAAAGGCCTAGCGTGGGCAAGGAAAAAATTGGAAGAATTGAATATAAAAAGTATACACGTGTATTTGTTAGTGTTGAGCTCGTGTGCCCGCTAATTATCTTGATGCAACCGCCTTTGAAGTAGAAAATTTTGAGAAAAATCCTATGCATGATAGATGATAATCACCTCAAGACAATTATGAGTATGTGACTAACTGCTTGAACCTTTTATGTGTTAAAACATTCATTCAATTATTTATATCTAGAATTAATATTTTGAAAAGATCACTTTGAGTTATGTACTCGAGAAATTTACAAAAATATTTTATTTACGTTATTAACTTTCCTAAAGTCAAAAATATTTTCATGTAATTTAAAACTAATGCTAAAAAAAGTTAAGATAATATTAGTAGAATTATTTGTTCAATCGCCTAAATAAGAAGTCTCACATTTGCCTCGGAGATATCATTTACTTCTGAGAAGGGAAGATGCTAGCTCTTCTATCTTAATTATATATTCCGTACTAAGACAATAGTTGAATTAGTCAATTTCAGATATTGAATTATTACGCTAAAAGCTGTAGTTCATGCAACTACAGTGAAAAAGTTCCCTGCAAAAGATATGTACATAAATCTAAACAAAAGGCAAATACATCTGACATCATTCATCAGATTGTCTTAGAAATAAGCAACATTATTGTAACGACCAAATCGTTCGTTTTGTGTATTCGGACCCCGTTCCTCAAAATAAGACTTCCCGTAGCGGCTTATCGCAATTTGTGACTTGCGGGAACGGGTGGTTCGGGATTTGGGATTGATTAGAGTAGGATAGGAACACTTAGTTCCTTAAGGTTGGCTTTTAAGGCCAAGTTTGACTTTGGTCAACGTTTTGAGTAAACGACCTCGGAATCGAGTTTCGTCAATTCCAGCAGCTTCGTGTGATGATTTCGGACTTGTACGGGTGTCCGGAATGGGTTTTGGATGATCCGGGAGCGTTTCGACGCTAAATAGCGTAAAATAGGATTTCATTAAGTTCATAAGTCGGTTTGGAGTGTGTTTTTGTGTTATCGAGGTCCGAACGGAATTCCGAGACCGGGAATAGTTCTGTTATGTCAAGTGACTTGCTCGCAAAATTTGGTGTCATTCCGAGTAGTATAGGTCGGTTCGGCGCATTGAAACCAAATTCTAGAACTTAGAAATTCTTAAGTTTGATCCTAGGGGTTTTGAAGGGTGATTTTGAGTTTTAACGTTGTTTTGGGTGTTCCGAAGGCTCGAGCGAGTCCGTAATATGATTTGGGACTTGTTGGTATAATTGCACGGGGGCTCGGGTGGGCCTCGGTGCCTCCTGGACCCCAATCGAGGCCAAAAACCAGCAGCTTCAGCTACTGGTGCACCAGATCTGGTGTGACCGCAAGTGCGGTTGCCCAGATCGCAGGTGCGATACCGCCCCTGCGGTCAAGCCATCGCAGGTGCGACCCCAGGGGAGTTGGACAAAACCGCATGTGCAGGCCTTCTCCCGCGGGTGCGGACCCGCCGGTGCGGGATTTCTTCCACAGGTGCGGCCACAGGCCTCCTTGGCCATTTCCGCAGGTGCGACCATTTGGTCGCTGGTGCGGTCCAAGGGCCGCAGGTGCGAGATCACTGAAGGCAGTGATCTCATTTAATACGGGAATTGGCCATTTTCACCATTTCTTCTCCTCCATTGGCGATTTTGAGAGCTTTCAAGAGGGTATTCGGCCTAGCTACTAAGAGGTAAGTAATTTCCATTTAAATGTTAGATTATTACACCAAAACTTAGGTAGACTAACATCAAATTAGTGAAAATCAAAGGGGTTAGGGTGAAAACCTATGGTTGATGAACTTTAGGGAATTTCACCACTTTTCTACCATGAAATCATATAAAAACTATATAATAATGATCCTTAGGTTATGGGTGAGTGTTTTATTCGAAAATTTCCAGAATCCGAGCATGTGGGCCCGGGGGTGTATTTTGAAATTTTTAAAAAAATGATGAATTAGCCAAACTAGTAAGATAATTTCATACTTTTGAGTGTATATTAATGTATTTAAACAACATGTGACTAGTTTCGAGTCCTTGGGCGACGAGTTTGGAGTTTCGGGCGCATTTTTGACCTGGGAAGTAGGTTCACGCGAGGTGAGTCTCCTTTCCAACCTTGTAAGAGGGAATTGTCCCCATAGGTAATTATAAATGTTTGAATTGTACTTATTTGCGGGGGCTACACACGCACGAAGTGACGAGAGTCCGTGCGTAGCTACTACTATGTTATGACGGGTAGTCTTTAGGACTCACAAGCATGTTTATGTGCCTTACTTGTACCCTTACACGTATTCCCAGTTGATTATTGTTTTAGGACTAGTATGATAATGACGGAAGATTTCTTGAAATCATGTTGTTGCCTCAAATCCTTGTTTTTAAGTATAATCTCTATATTTCTTGAAGTTTTCTGTTGATTCTGTGTATGTATACGAGCACCCGTGTCACATGTATGATTCGTAAGCGGGGTAGCCTTATGTTATGTCAACCGCATCGCATGATCGATTCGCAAGCGGGGTAATAGATGCATCTATGGTTTGTGTCGTTCGACCCTCCGCAATGCACATTTATTTTTGCCTCGTTTCGGCCTTGCGCCTCGGCATACTATATGCTATGTGATGATTGAAAGCCTACTTATTTTTATCAATTAAATTATTCCATGTGGAAGAGAACTTGAAACTTTATTGAAATTATTATATGACAATTTCGGGTAGGTTGTAGTTCATATATAATTAATATTCCATGTCTACTTGCTTTCCATGACTGTTAATCCTGACTAGTTATATTTTATTTTATTATTGCTAATGACCCTAGTGAGTAATACGTCTACCTCTCGTCACTACTTCTTCGAGTTTAGACGGGATACTCACTAGGTACATATTTATTTATATGTACTCATGATATGCTTCTGTACTTATTTGTACAGGTTCTGAGGCTAGCGCATCTGGTTATCACACCAGGGCTCGTTCCTGAGAGTGCCATTAGACTTGACTACACAGTGAGCTGCTCCCCCTGGCGAATTCCAGCAGCATTTTGTGGAGTCTTCTATCATTTTGTTATTTCTGTCTATTTATTCCAGATAGTAGTATATTTATTTTTAGTTGGTCATGTATATTCTACTAGTCGCCTGTAGACTTGTGACACTAGGTCTTGGCACGTATAGTAGACTTGTTAGTATTTTTGCTACATTGTATATGCTGGCAAACATTTTTGAGTTACATGAATTCATTTGCTTCACTTAAATGTTGATTAAAATAATTTCCTAACTTAAAAATCCGGAAAGTTCTTAAATACCCAAACAAGTAAAGCAACCTCGTTAGTAAACTAGTGTTGGCTTGCCTAACTTCAATGTTGGGCGCCATCACGACCTGAGCCGGAATTTGGGTCGTGACAACATGGTATCATAGCTCTAGGTTCACGTAGGTCTCACAAGTCACAGGCAAACCTAGTAGAGTCTTGTGGATCGATACGGAGACGTCCGTCTTTATCTTCGAGATGCTATAGGGTGTTAAGAAACATCTCTTTATTCCTATTCTATCGTGCAGTTGATGGGTACCAATTCTCATACTTCTATTCTCTCACAGATGGTGAGGACTCGTGCAGCTGATATCCCAAACCCGGGAGATGCCGCTACCCCCACCGTCCGAGGCAGAGGAAGAGGCCGGGGGTGGGCACCGGCCCGAGGTTGGGGACGAGGGCGTCCCATAGTTAATCCACCAGCACCCCTAGAGGATCCTGTCATTGAGAAGCAGGATGAGGTGCCTCCAGAAGATCCTGCCCCAGCAGATTTCATGACTGCCCCAGGCTTTCAGGAGGTCATGGCCCGTATGGTGCGGTTCATGGATACTATGACCCAAACTAGTTTATTTTCAGCGGATCCTTCCACATCTCAGGCAGGAGGGGGAGTTCAGACCCCTACTGCCCAGGCCGCAGGTCATGCAACGGTAGTATATCATACTCTGGGTACTCTGTCCGTGGAGGGAGCCCAGCGAGTAGCAGCAGCACCTGAGCTCAGACCTGCTGCGGACGGCGATCCGCAGAAGCTACTTGACAGATGGACTCGGTTGCACCCACCGACCTTCGGAGGTGAGAGGGGCAAGGATGCCCAGGACTTTATTGATAGGTGAAGGGACAAACTGCACAACATGAGGATCTTGGAGTCCCATGGAGTTGACTTCACTACTTTCCAGCTTGAGGCCAGGGCCCGCAGATGGTGGCAGTCCTACATCCTTGGTAGGCCAGTAGGTTCCCCTCCTATCACATGGGATAAGTTCACTCAGCTATTCCTGGACAGGTATATTCCACCCTCTGAGAGGGAAGAGTTGCGGTATCAGTTTGAGCAGCTGGAATAGGGGCAGATGTCGGTGACAGATTACGAGGCCAGATTTTTAGAGATTCTTCCTGCAGATGCTGAGAGAGTGCGGAGCTTTGTAGCTGGGCTAGACTCAGGTATTAGGGCCAACATGGCCCGAGAGATGGAGATGGGTACTCCTTATCAGCTTGTGGTCGAGATAGCTCGCCGGATTGAGGGTTACCGATCGAGGGGCAGAGAGCAGGGTCAGTAGGACAAGAGAGCCCGATTTTCTGGAGATTCCAGAGGTGCCCCAGCTAGGGGTAGGAGTCAGTTTGTAGAGGCCAGCCTAGCTGACCTCCATATTCAGCTCCACCACCACCTTCTCGTGGTGCTCCAGTGAGACCATATTTCAGCGCCATGCCGGAGAGTTCTTACCGTCCACCAGCCATTCAGGGTCCCTCCGGCGGGTATTCAGGTCATCAGGGTTGACCTAGTCCCTACTTCAGTTCTATGCCAGAGATTTCTCACCGTCCCCCAGCTATTCAAGGTTCTTCTTCTTCAGGGCAGCATGCCATTCCTCCAGTGAGATGCTATGAGTGTGGGGATTCAAGCCATATGAGGAGGACTTGTCCCAGACTTCGGGGCAAGGTTGTTCAGCAGAGTTATCAGCCTACATACTCAGCAGCGGCGCCCCTTCCAGCTAGAGGTAGAGGACATACTGGTAGAGGTCGTCCCAGAGGTGGAAGCCAGGCAGGGGGACCTCAGCTAGCTTATATTCATGTGATGACCCAAGGGGTCATTTTATAAAATTAGACTTTGTTCCATGCTTAAAAGCGATAAAAAGAGTAAAATTAAATACCTCGATTTGCGTGCGCAGTCCGGAAAGCTTTTAAGTGAAAATATGAGAAATAGTGGTTTTTAGAATTTAAATTTGGTAAAAGTTGACTTTGGTCTACATTTTGAGTAAACATACCTGAATCTCTATTTCGACGATCCCGGGAGGTCCGCAGTAAAATATGGGACTCGGGCGTATGCCCGGAAATGAATTCCGAGGTCCCAAGCCTTAGAAATTAATTTTTGAAAGAAATTATTTTGCTGAAATTAAAGAAAAGAAATAATGCTAAAAATCATTGATACCGGGTCCGTAATTTGGTTCCGGAGCCCGGAACAACTTTGTTATGATATTTAGGGATTAACTGTGAAATTTGGTGAAAACGGAGTTCGTTTGACGTGATTCGGACATCCGGTCGAGAAATTATGAACTTTAAGAGTTCTTGTTGAAAATGATGAGTTTTGAGGATTAATTCATAGATTTACATGTTATTTTCATGCTTTTATCGCACGAACAAGTCTGTATGATGTTTTTAGACTTGCGTGCATGATTTGTTTGGAGCCCCGAGGGCTCGGGTGAGTTTCGGGTAGGCCACGAGATGTTCTTGCACTTGAAGTAATTGCTGGTTTTAAGTTTTCTGGTGTCCAGGTAATTGCTCTGTGCGATCGCATAGGAAAGTCCGCGATAGCACAGAGTAAATTTAGAAGGCCTGTTTGGAACCCTGTGCGATCACATGGCTTTATCCGCGATCGCACAGTGCAAGCTCAGGGTCCCCAAATTTGTTCGGTGCTATTGCACTCATTCTCCCGCAATAGCACAGTGCAAGCTCAGAGGGGCCAAATTTGTTTTGTGCTATTGCACTCATTCTCCCGCAATAGCATAGTGCAAGCTCAGAGGGGCCAAATTTGTTCTGTGTTATTGCACTCATTCTCCCGCAATAGCACAGTGCAAGCTCAGAGGGGGCAAATTTTTTCTGTGCTATTGCACTCATTCTCTCGCAATAGCACAAATCAAATTTCCCTTACCCAGTGCGATTGCACTCATCCCCTTGGGATAGCACTAACACACAAAAAGAAAAGTCCCTTACACTGTGCAATCGCACCTTTTTATCTGCGATCGCACAGTTGCCCAGCCCAGCAAATATAAATACCTGTTAAAGAGCGGACATAACACTTTCTTCACCAAAAATTCGAGTTCCAGCCCTAAGAAATGATTTTTCTTCAACAATCTTCATCCCCAACTCATAGGTAATCAATTCCAAACCTTGTTATTTCAATTCCTTACTATATTGCATCACTTTTAAAGCAAAAACAAAGAATTTTCATGGTAAAAATCTAGGATTTGGGTAAAATTAGGGAGTTTTGTAAAAATCAAATTTTTATATCAAATTAAGGTCGGATTTCAAAACTAATAGCATATTTGGGTGAATGGGTGAATGGGTAAACGTAATTTGGTCCGAACCCCGAGTTTAGACCAAGCAAGTTCGGGGTTTGGTTTTCACTTTTTTTTGAAAAAACTTGGGAAAAATATTATTTTTCAATAAAGTTAGTTCTTTTAGCATTATTTAATGATATTAAGTTAATTTTGATTAGATTCGAGCAAGTTAGAGGTGAATTCAAAGGGAAAAGCAATAATTGAGAAGTGAGTGGCCTGCCGAATTGAGGAAAGTGTTTGGTCTAACTTTAGCTTGAGGGAATAGGACTCCCCACTCGTTTGTTATGTGAATTGCATGGCCGTGGTGTATAGGTGTGGTGACGGGTTTCTATGCACCACCCAAAGTGTTTGCTAAAATATGATCCCCTTTTCCGTTCTCCACTTATTTGA
>MDKH01009487.1:0-48079 GCA_005239495.1 Nicotiana undulata
CCATTTCCCATTCACCCATTTTAAGCATTAATATATCATTAAATACTTAAAATCCCAACAGAATGTAAAAGAGGTAACCAAAGGATGCAGTCCGTAAAGTCGATTTTGGTCAGCATCATCAATTCTAGATATATAAAGACTGAAAAAACATATACCTTATTCATTTTTGTATCAACATAACTTCAGAAACTGAAAAGCGAAACAATATAAATTTATCAAAAGATCAACCTCAAGCAGTGTTACTCGTTTTTTTTATATATTAAGATAAAGATATGCAAATGAAGTCAGCCATTTCACCTATTGAATATGACCATCATTTCGAAACCTAGCAGTCAAATTTTCCAACACAATTCCATTCGATGCAGCTAAATTAAAAATGCCAGAACATGACTGATGAAGTGCTTTCCAGATTCAGATAGGCTTCCCATTGCTGTAAATCTTGAGAAAGATCAAACTCCTCAGCTGTATGCAATATATTGGAGAGAGAAGAGGAATATGTTAGATTAGTACAGTGTACAGTGTACAGCTACAGCAGAAGCCAGATGCACAAATATGCAGTAATAAGCAAACATATGTACATGCAGAAGACAAGTATACAATAGTACTAGAACACTACCATATAGTCATTAGTAAACAGAACACAAGCTTTAAAACCAACGAAAAGGATGAGATAACAATCCTGGGAAGTTCCAAAAAGGTTGCAGAAGTTACTTCAAGCAATATCTACCACAGCCTATCCCAACAGTCTATCAAAAACATAAAACAACAACGTGCACTTCTAGTATGACTAGCTTCAAAATGATATTTCTTTTAAGTGGAATTGATCTCCCTAAATATCAGAGAAAAATGCCCTTTTCTCATGCAATGAATCGAAGGCACCAGAAATTCTTTACATCCAAACTGAACTGAGGTTCAATTACTGGAAATTTCCAAGCAATGAATTATGGAACTTCTGAAGGTAACAAAAATCCTTTGCATCCAAACTGAACTGAGCTTCGTTTCTTACACTTCTTCAGTTGTACTTACACACAGCCTTTCTATAAACCATTAGTATATACATAAGCATGTGCATTTTTATTCCTTATATTAAGATGAATGATTCAACCTTATCCATTAACATAACCCTTATCTGTATCTTTTTGTTAGCCTTTTCTTTAGGAGTTTGTTAGGTTGTATGTATCTGTATCTTTCAGAAGATTTATTATTGTAATTTTTCTCTATATAAAGAGCTACTACTTCATTAATAAAATTGACTCCCTTTCATTCAGTCTACAACCTTGCTCTTTATGGTATCAAGAGCTTAAAAGTACTCTTGCGAGTTAGATCCTAGTTTCTTTTCCCCATCCCTACCAGACCCAAATGGCTGTTACTGTTGTTAATGCCGATGCTGCAAACAACAACACTGTTGTTCAGTTTAACCTTGTCACATAACTTCCTATTAAGCTTGCAGGTAGTATAATTTTTCCCTCTGGAAGGCTCAGGTGTCGATGCTTATGCGTGGGCACGATATCTATGGCCATCTTGATGGAACTACTCCTGCCCCAAGCCAAACCATCTCCTCAAACAATCAAACTGTTGATAACCCAACCCTGTGTACCTATCTTGGTTTCACTAAGATCAACTTATTCAAAATCCCATCCTGGCTTCAGTTGATCCTACCCTTGCTGCATCTGTTGCTTCGACAACCTCTTCAAAGGCTGCCTGGGATGCGCTTCACATAGCGTATGCCAATAAATCCCAAACACAAATTTTTAGTTTACGAGATCGCTTAGCTCGTCTTGCAAAGAATGCTTTACCTGTCGCTGACTATGTGCATTAGGTTCGCTCTCTCTGTGATGAGCTTGCTACAACTGGTGCTCCTGTATCCAATGTGGAACTCATTGTGAAGATACTCATTGGTCTTGGATCAGATTTCAAAGAATTTTCAGCAGCTATTCGGGCACGAGATACTACCATCTCATATGAAGAGTTGTATGAGAAGTTACTTGACCATGAACTCTTCCTAAAGCATCATGATACTCATGCTTCTCTCTCAAATTCTATTACTGTTGCTATTGCATAACGATCTACTGCTCAACCTCGCAACAATACCAACAACAAGAGTTACAATAACACAAACAACAATCAACCCAATCGAGGCCAACCATGGAAGCATCATAAGAACTTTTTTCAGTCTGACAACCATCTGGTTTGCCAGCTATGTGATCGTCCCGTCCACTCTACCCGAGTTTGTCGCAGCCAGTCCCACAATCATTTTCAGGCTATATCCAACTTTGCTAGACGTCAATCATAACAACAACCATCATGGATCATCGACACGGGGGCCACACATCATATCGCCTCAGATGCTCAAAGCCTAGCAACTGCTCAAGACTACCACGGACCTGAGGAAATCGCCATGGGTAATGGTACTACCATACCTATCTCCCAAACTGGTAACGCTGAACTTAAATTATCAACTTATCGCTTTACCATATCTATAACTCTCTGTTCTCCTTCCATAAAAAATAATCTCATATCTGTCTCTCAATTTTGCCGTGATAATAACACATCCATGAAATTTTTTCCATTTTCTTATCTTGTGAAGGATCTGAATACAGGGTGGCGCTAGTTCGAGGGTGTAGTAATGGGAGACTGTACACGTGGCCACCAGATAGGCATCCCCAGTGCAACGTGGCTATTTCAATTCAACTGTTGCACCGACGTTTGGGTCATCCAAATCGTCGCACTTTAAATAATATTTTGCATTAGTTTTTAATTCCTGTTAGTTCTTCGAGAGTTAGTTCAGATTGTAATTCCTGAAATTCTAATAAAAGCCACAGGTTACCTTTCTCAGTTAACTCCCTGAAGAGTCAACGACCCTTACAAACAATTTACAGTGATTTATGTGGGCGTGCACCAATTTTCTCCAACGATAAAAAAAGATACTATGTTATATTTGTGGTTCACTTTTTAAAATATATATGGCTATACACCTTGAAATCTAAACAGGAAATTTTGGAAGTCTTTAAAACGCTACTTCCACTCTTAGAAAGACGTTTTCAAACAAAGATTTCTTCTTTTTATATTGATGGAGGAGGTGAATATCAAAGCTTAACTTCCTATTTAAAATCACAGGGTATTGAGCACTTGGTTTACCCATCATACACTCCTCAACGAGTTGCGTTGGTAGAACGTTGTCACCGACATGTTATTGAAACTGCAAAGATACTTTTACACCAAGCCTCATTAACCCCCTAATTTTTGGAGTTTTTCCTGTCACCAAGCTGTTTATCTTATAAATAGACTCACTACACCAGTTTTAAATAATCGGTGCCCGTATGAAATTTTATTTCAAGAAGCACCAAATTATGAGTCTATTAAAACTTTTGGTTGTTTATGTTATCCATGGCTCAGACCATATGCCAAAAATAAACTAGAACCCAAGTCAATGCCCTGTGTTTATTTAGTTTTTTCGAATAAATATTATTCTCAATAGTGTTTTGATCCCGTCACCTCTAAAATCTATCTTTCTAGAGATGTGGTATTTTTTGAAAATAAGTATCCCGTTGCAAATATCTTTCAAAAATATAGGGAAACTAATAAACTCCTACCATGTGATACATTAGATAAAGACTTTAAAAAGGCAAATACTGATATATCTTCTTTAAGTGCAAATTCTGAATTGCCACCTCCAATTTCCAGGCATATACAATCGCCAATTGTTTCTCCTCTTCCTATGCGTGCCTCTTCTAGTTCAGGTAATGATCCCTCTTCCTCTAATTTCTCTGGGCAAGATAATCGTAACCAATCTTCACAACCTGAATCTAACTCCTCTAACCAAGATAACCGAAACTCATCTCCAATTTCGAACCAGCCCACCTCGGCAGCTCCTCCAAGAACCACACAACCTATGGTGATGGACACACTAACACACCATATCCAAGGAGAGGTTCCATGGTGTATGTTGTTCGCTGATGATATAGTTCTGATCGATGAGACACGAGGCGGTGTTAATGGGAGACTAGAGGTATGGAAGCGTGTCCTGGAGTCTAAAGGTTTCAAGTTGAGTAGGACTAAGATGGAATATGTGGAACATAAGTTCATCGACGTGACGGGGGAAGCAGATGTGGAAGTCAGGCTTGACTCACAGGTCATCCTCAAGAGAGAAAATTGTAAGTACTTAGGGTCAATTATCCAGGGAGATGGGGAGATCGACAGGGATGTTACGCACCGTATTGGGGTGGGGTGGATGAAATGGAGGTTAGCGTCTGGAGTCCTGTGTGACAAGAATGTGCCACCGAAACTCAAAGGTAAGTTCTATAAAACGGTGGTTAGACCAACCATGTTGTATGGAGCTGAGTGTTGGCCGGTCAAGAATTCACATATACAGAAGATGAAAGTAGCAGAAATGAGGATATTGAGATGGATGTGTGGGCACACTAGGCTGGATAAGACTAGGAATGAATATATTCAGGAGAGGGTGGGTGTGGCTCCCGTGGACGACAAGATGCGGGAAGAGCGACTTAGATGGTTCGGATACGTGCGGAGGAGAAACGTAGATGCACCGGTTAGAAGGTGTGAGTTGTTGTCTTTGGCAGGTACGAGAAGAGGCATAGGGAGGCCTAAGAAGTATTGGGGCGAGGTGATCAGGCAGGACATGGCGTAGCTTTAGATTTCCAAAGACATGGCTCTTGATAGGAACATGTGTAGGTCGAGCATTAGGGTGGTATGCTAGGGGGTAGTCGAGAGTTCTTCCCTCTTTGGGTAGTCTGATAGGGTTTTGCTTAGGTTTGTTAGCGGTCTATGTTATGTTCACATTGTTGTTTTGCATAGTTTTGTGTTATTGTCCTTTCACTTATTCGTTGTGTTATTTTCTTTCTGGCATCTTTTGTTGTTACATGCTTTATCTTCTGTTTCTTTCTGATTATTGTCTCTCTTGATTGAGCCCAGAGTCTCCCGGAAACAGTGTCTCTACCCTTTTCGGGGTAGGGGTAATATATGCGTACACTCTGCTCTCCCCAGAACCCCACTAGTGAGATATTACTGGGTATGTTATTGTTGTTGTTGTAAACCATACCTCTTTCGGATTTGCACAGATGGGGTGATTAATTTATTTTTTTGGCAAATTATGCTACTAGGAGAGCTGCCTAGTAGCTATTTTATTAATAATAAAAGAAAAACCACAAAAGGAATAGTACAAATAAGGGGGACAACAACACCAATAGTGTTGCCTCTATGTCTTGGCTATATAATCACTCCTCTACGCCTCACAATTCCCTATATGGCAGCCTCATGTAGAGGAGTCATGGTGTAGCTGCCGGCAAAGTCTCACGAGGGAATATAATCTCATAGCCGATTGGATATCTTTCCAAAGGCATAGGAATAAAGCAACACAAACTGGGCTAAACCTTACCTTACTAATCCTATCGAGGCATAAAATGCCTCATCTACTAGCATGCATGTAAGAAATAAGAACTAGAATGAACTAGATATTCTATGATCATCATAGAGTTTATAACATACTCTATGATGATATTACATATGGTAATACTTATAAATGATAAAATAAAATAAGGTAAAAATTAGAGTCTTGCCCCTCTTTCTTCGACCTTGTGAACTCTTCAACATGTAACTCTTTTACTTTTTCTTCAACTATTTTCAGCAATTCTTCTAACTTCATCTTTTTTCTTTGACCTATTTGACCTCGTAGATGTAGTTGGGGCAGCCTCCTTTTGCTTTGCAACTCTCATTGGGAGTTTCCTAATGACAACCTCTTGTGTTACTTTGCCGTCCCAACTTTTTTTTTCCTTGTATGAGACTTATTACTTTTTCCGCTATGCATAGGTGATAAATCACCTTTTATTGCTGCCTATGCCCGGCATTGATTTAAAATATCATCTTCCTCGCCCTCTCTTCATATGTATCTTTACCCACAATCACCGAATTTGCCATGTCTTGAGCAAAACCTTGTGTCATCAAAGTATTTACATTTTGTGCCTTTTCCATAACTGCCTTGCCTTGATGTTGCTCAACATTTTGGATACTGTTCCTGTTCTTAACCATATGTCCAGTGCTCAAAGTTTGATTTGAATTCAAGGAAAGTTTAGTATTTACCAAAGCATCTATTAGTCTTCGATCTTCTGCCGAAATAGCTTGTGTACTATACCCAACTTGCTGCTCCCTAGTTACTCTTTCTTGCACAGGTTGTATTACTTGTTGATCCTCCAAAATTGTATTACCACCTGGAGTAACAGTTGCTGCCTTGCTTTGATTATCAAGCATTTATAATGGCTCCATGTTGTGAGAGACAATAGCTTGAAGAATATTTGTCGGGGTCAGATTGTATTTTGCAAAAGGTGCACTTGTGTTTGTTGACATACCTGGAGTTAAGTCCATGTTACTTCCCTTAGTATTAGGAAAATCCCTTAAAATACTTGCTGAAATTTGCTGCTGCCCAGTAGGAATAAATACAGGAGCATTGGGGCTTAAGCCTCTCTTGCTCGCCAAATTAGAAGAGGAGTTAGGAACCTGTTCATCGTGACCTTTTACTGCCTCGTCATTTGATGTGTAGCTATATTTATATTCCTCATCATTGCTGTCATCTTTGACTCTATCAGCATAATCTTCATCTTCCTCATGTTCTTCTCGATCAGCCCACAACTTACGATTAAACAAAATTGCACCTGCCATATCTTCTCGACCCTTAGGAGTAGGGTGCTCACTTGTAGAATTAGATTGTGAAATTGATTCCATGAATTTGTCAACATGTTGATTATTAGTTGTGATTAGAAGATGTGTACCAGAAGAAAAGAAAGGTGAAATTCTTCGGTCTTTTCATTCTTCTCCATATGGTGGTCATCATGGTGGACCGAGAACGTCAACCAAAGTGCTTATTTGTGGTTTCTATTGGACAACTCTTTACAAGGATGTAAGTGAGTTAGTGAAAAAATGCGATTAATGTCAAAGGGCCGAGGGAATCTCAAAGAAAAATGATTATGTGTCCAAATGGGTTGAGGCCTTTGTTTTACCCAACAATGAGGCGAGAAAAGTGGTGGCTTTCTTGAAGAAGAATATTTTCACAAGGTTTGGTACTCCACGTGCAATTATAAGCGATGAGGGGTCACATTTTTACAACAAGATTTTTGACACTTACTTGGCAAGTATGGTGTTACTCACAAAGTCACGACCCCCTATCATCCACAAGCTAGCAGGCAAGTGGAAGATCCAATCGGGAAACAAAGAGTATCTTGTCCAAAACAGTGAATGTTAATCGGACGGATTGGTCCAAGAAGCTTGATGATGCATTATGGGCTTATCAGAACACTTACAAAACACATATCGCAATGTCGCCATATCGATTGGTGTTCGGGAAAGCTTGTCATCTTCCAGTGGAGCTAGAGCACAAGGCCATGTGGGCTCTAACTAAGTTGAATCTTGATTGAGATGTAGGCGCTAACTTGAGGGTTGCACATTTGAATGAATTGGATGAGTTCCGGTACCATGCTTATGCAAGTTCGTCCTTGCACAAAGAAAAGATGAAATATCTTCATGACAAATACATTTGGAACAAAGAGTTCAAGGTGGGCGATCTTGTATTGTTGCGTAACTCAAGGTTGAGGATGTTTCCCTGGAAGCTAGAGTCTAAATGGAGTGGTCCCTTTGAAATTGTGGGTGTGACACCTTTTGGTGCATTAGACTCGAAGTACAAAACAATGAAGTATTCTGAGTCAATGGTCACCGTGTGAAGCACTACTTGGGAAAGGTTGGAGAAAGCCACGTGGTGGCGGTCATTCATTTCACTTGAGGGTATTTTGCGTCGTGCCGCAACGTTAAATCAGGCGCTTCTTGGGAGGAAACCCATGTTTCATTTCCTTTTTCTTTTGTAGTTAGGTGTTATTTTTGTTCTAACTTGATTTGAAGTGTGCCACAGGGTGAGTCTGAACGTACAAGAATTGTGGATGAAAATATGGGTATGTTTTCTAAGGGATGCTGACCGCATTTGAATTGTGCGGACCACACATTTGATGGTGCTATAGCAGAAGAAAATTGCGGCGCACATTTAGCTTGCGGACCACACAATTGAGATGTTGAAAATACCGACTCTCTGAAGTTTTTGCCTGTTAGTGCGGAGGTCGATCTGCGACCACACGTGAAATCTGAGGCCGCACATGAAAATGTGTGGGCCACAGATAAAAAGCTGAGATGAGGTCCCCAGGTAACAGAGTGCGGACCGCACATGAAAATTTGCGGACGCACTCGTCCTTCTTTCCCCTAGCAGACAATTGGTATAAATAGAGGAACATGGCCATTTTTACGCTTTCACCCTCTAAACTAAAAAAATTGTGCTCTCTTGAATTTTCTTGGAGATTTCATCTGTCCACACACACGGCCACTTTAATCATTCACTCATTACACTCATTCTATCTGGTATGCTTCAATTTCACGTTATTTTTAGTTAGTTTAATTTGTAGATTTTTTGTTCTTTTTAGGCCATTTGTTAAAAGAGTTCAATTGTGTGTCCATGTGGGGTAAATATGAACTGGGTTAACTTGATACATGCTCTATGGGACTAGGTTAGTACAATTTATTGTTTTTACAATGTTTCCATGTCTAATTGTGCATGAAACTGAAAAACCTAGATAGAAAAGTTTGATCTATACGTAATTTTTGAAATCTATGGTCGCACTTGAATTTGTGCGGCCCACATATGTTGAATTTAGGGAAACTTAGTGAAGAATGGATTTGCGACAACAAGTTATATGTGCGGACCGCAAAATTTCAATCGCGGTTGCAGGACATCACATTTACTGTCATCAGAGAGTCCTTACTTTGAGACTCAAATGTGCCGCCTCAAGTTTAATTGTGCGGACCGTAGAAATCCTATTGCGTCCGCACATTAGCCAATTTTTTGTCATCAAAGAGTTGGAATTTTCGGGCTTCAAAGGTGCAGTCGAAAGTCAAATTTTGTGGACCACACTGCACTTTTGTGGTCGCACAACAAAACTATGTGGTCCGCAAGTCCTCATCTGCTACCGCAAGAAACATTGTGCGGACCGCAGATCACTTTCCCCTGCAAGCTTGATTCACATGTATCTACCATTGTGTTTTATAGTTTCTCGTTTCCTCACATGTCTCCTATATGTGTTTGAACATCAAATTTCAACTAACAATTGCCTTTGCTTGGTACATACAATGGTTCGATCCAGAGAACGAGGCGACACTTCAAAAGGGAGAGGTGAATCTTCTCGGGGTCGAGGAAAAAGTGACTTAACCCTTGGCCAACCAAATACAAGAAGAAAGAAAGCAATAGCCGGGAGAGGGAGAGGTGCAGACCTTTCCGAGACTAGCTCATATGGCTTGTCTAGAGAAGTGTCAGAGGGCAACTCAGCCTATGTTCAGTAGCAGCCACCCATACAATCGAGGCCGCAAAGGAGATACTAGCTTAGGGACGAGCCATTTTCATCCCACAACACTTCTCAGGGATCAGAGAGTGCTAGTCAGGCTTCTGAGCCATCGACTACACTAGTCCCTGAGGCACAAGATACACCAGCTCATGATATCCCTGATGATGGCACAGGGGGAGATGCTACAACTATCAACTTTGAAAGATCAAATAAGAAAGAGGTTTGGGAGGATCGTTGTGATAGCTTGGCTGCCTTCACCAGCTTTCATATGGGGTGTCCAGTGAGGTCGTTAACTCTTGAGCGACCGTTTCTGTTGAAGGATTTGGAGAGGTACAATCCAGCCATTTTGAGACAGTTCAGAGCACACAAGGGGTGGATGTGGTTCACTCAGAGTGTAGTGGATGTCATAGAATACCTTGTCCGTGAATTCTATACCGATGTGGCTCATATATGAAGGTGACCATAGTACGTAACCTCAAGGTGCGGTTTAACCAGCATGCATTCAACACGTACTTGGGCTTTGAGGATGTTGATCCGAAGGAGTATTTGGAGAAGTGTGCATAGGGAGAGGAAGTCCGACCTTGTTTGGTTGAGATTCTAGCACCATCAGGGCAACAACCACCATGGATTACCTCTGGAGTTCCTATTCAGCGAAACACTTTGTGTTTTGAGGCAAAGGGGTGGTAGACAATTTTGTACAACAGGTTGGATCTATGCCAGAACGAAACTCACCTTCCTATTCCTCATGCAGTTCTTGTGGCATCTATTATAGACAGACACCCAATCAATGTGCGTGTTGTGATGTCTTCCAACATCTCAGTGGCTGCACGACAAGCTGAATCGTCCTACCCTTATCCCAGCACTATTATAGAATATCTCACTGATGCAAAGGTAAAGCCGAGGGATTATGACACAAAGGTGAAGCCGAAGAAGCTTTTTACTTGGTACTCACTAATGGATGCACGCAACCCGAAGAAGAAAGTTCAGCCTCCTACCACCACATGCCAGTCTGATGAGCCAGCCGTGGTAGTTTCTGAGACACTAGATATTCCATCCACTTCGGCTGAGCCTTCCTCCAGTGTCGCATCTATGCCTCCGCCATCATCCACAACCCGTACTACAGCTCATGCAACAAATCCCACCTCAGCTATGAAGCTAGTGCTCATGCCTATTGTCCTAAAATCTGTGTTGTGAGTCTCCCAAACACTGGCGAGTCTCAACAACTAGATGCAGACATCTACTGCAAAGCTATCTGACTTGTCTAGTACTGTTGCAGCGCAATCCACTTCTCAGGCACCTCAGATTCCCTCGACCATTGATGAGACACTAAAGAAGATTTTTGAGAACTAGAAGATAATTATGAGCACTATTGTACAACACAGGCTGGTGATTGAAGAGCTAGAAAAGGAAGGCAAGAAGAAGAGAAAGTCCCAAACTAGCAAGAAGTTAGTGGATAAGCTCCGGAGAGAGGTGAACAGAATTGCTACAGCCGGAGACCTTTCCGTTGACATGCTTCTTGACCCGCACCGATCTGCCCCAGATCCTTCAACCTCATCTACACCTGTAGCACCAACCGGCCAGTCTGAAGAGCTCCTTGCTGCCGACACTGCTGAGGCATTACGTCACATTTTAACCAATGCAGCCACACCTAGAGTTGAGGATGATGAGATTTAGTTGGCTGATCCTGAGGGCGATGACATTTTCGAGGACGCAGAGATGTCCAAGGAGACATAGGGATTTTTTTTCACCTTTTCCTCTTTTACTCTTATTTTGCTAGGCATTGGGGAAAATGCTTACTTTTATTCGGAGGGGGGTGGAGTTTATTTGACTCGTTTTGGTAAACTTGATACATTTGACCTGTAATAATTTGATGATACTTTTTATTTTTATTATTTGTATTTAACTATCTTCTCTCTCTCTTATTATGTATATTCATTCTATCTTTAGTAGTTTTGCTCATTAGCTTCTTTATCTTTGTTTTTGCTTATTAGCTTCTTTTTCTTTTCCATACTAGTTCTTGTTCTGTTAAGTATCTTCTTTTTATGTTTTAGTAGATAATAAGCCTTTGGTTTTCTTAATGCCACAATTCTTTCCAAAGGTAGCTATTGTGTGAACCAGGTGACTCGTCCCAACGATGGATGGCGTGACAATCTTCTTGGGAGAATGAGTCCATTTGGTGTTTAAGTAATAATAGTAGAAGTAATGAATAAAAAGACCTAATTAAGTCATACTCGAATAAACAACTATGCTTCAATTGGAACCAACACACTTAACTACGTGCTTATGGTTAGAGACAAGGTTTTTAAAAGAAATAGCTCTACTTAGTGACTTTGTGACTCTTGAGTTGAATTTGGTACTCATCAAGTGGTTTAATTAGACCATATTGATCTTTAAACTTGAATGTGGCCGTTGTAGGCTCTCGACTCTATCCTCTTTTACAATCTAGTTGCGTGAGGGGTGAGATGAATTGTTGTTAGTCCAAGTATCTGTGCGAATGGTCTAGAACTTGCCCCGAATGTGTTTCAAGGCGAAATCCTAAGTTTTGCTTGGTTTGAGAAGTGATTGTAGGCTCTCCTTGGACCGTTTGAGTTTTCTATTGCCAACCAATGGTGTTATCCCTAGTCAACCCCTTTGAGCCTCTAGCGTTTCTCATTTGATAATCATGTTATAAGCCTTTACCCATTTTGCTGTAACCTTATCTTAGCACCCGGACTTTCCTTAACACTCTTGTGAAACAAATGAATTAAAACATAAATTTGGGGAAGAAAAGAAGAATATGTAAAAGGTATCAAGGCACAAAAAGAGAATAGAAATGATCTCAATGAAAGAGAAGGCAAGAAAAGAAAAGAATAAAAAGAAAAATGCAGAACATAAATAAGTGGAAGGGTTGAAAGGAATCAAAAAGAGGAGAAAAAAGAATGAAATGAACAAGAAAGAGTAATGTTAAGTCTCTCTAATTCCCAATGAAAATAAAGTACCTCTAATAATTGACAATTGTGAGTCGAGAAATGAAAGTGTGGAGTGCTTAAGGAAAGGTGTAACCACTTACCCATATGGTATCCTACCCTAATCCAAAAGCCTCCATTATATCCCGTAAGAAGTCCTACCTGATTTTAGACCGAGTGAGCTTACATTAGTGGTGATCTACACGAGAGGCAAGCCTATGGTACTTGAAGTCGTACTTGTGACATTCTCTTGTGAGAGAAGAGTGAGCCTTTCATGAATCTTCGGATTGAGTGCTAATTTCTTAAGCGATCTTGGAAAATAAAAAGTAAAGGAGGAAGAGTTTGGAGTCCACCATTAGCCCTTGATGAGTAAAGTCAATTCTTGAAACTCAAATGTCACATTAGAACTATATGTGTATTAATATTGACTTGTCACCTTGTTGATAATACATGAGTAGTGTAGGTAATTGTTGGTCCCAACTGATGTGTGAATGACTCACCTTTGACTCGCTGAAACGACCCTTAACTTTAGGAGGTGGGAACAAGGCTTTCACTGTCAAAAAATTCAAACTTCTGAGAATATGCAAAAAGACCAAGTCCTGACACCTTGCTAAAGTGCGGACCTCACAAGAATTGTGCGGCTGCAGAAGTTGCTTCGCAGTCGAAATCCAAAAATGTGTGGCTGCAAAACACACTCTCCTTCCAGCTGAAGAAATCTGCAGACCGCACATGAAATTGTGCAGCGACAAAACCTCCTGAGGGGCATTTTTGTTAGCGATTTTTGTCCCACTATAAAAAGACGAGTTTCACAATTATAGGTCAAGTTTTTAAAGTTTAAAGCTGCTGTGGCCATTACCTTTTGAGATTTTAGGAAGTTATTGATTATCTTAGTTTTTAAACATTATACTTCATCAATTTAATCTTTGATTATGGGTTTTATTTGCATTTTTTCTTTATTTTCTTCAATACCCACTATGGGTGGCTAGATGTTTACTAGGGGTGTGACCCAACCCTAGTGTGTAAACCTTATGGGTATTTAATTTAATGTTTGTTTATGATTGAGTGTTGATTATTTAGCCTAGTTCATTCTTTAATTTTAGAATTAATGGTTGCAAACAATGATTCATGCCTTTTTGACTTAGTCTTCACTTGAGAAAGAGGGACCCAGTCTAGAATAACTCGGCGAACCAGAAATTGGGTTAATTGAGAGTTTGATTAGCCTAAAGGGTTCAAACTAGAGATAGTAAGAATCCGACTTGAGCTCATATCAACTATTTTATTTGATACCCATTGGGCTTGAGAAAACCAAATTGGGCAAAATCACTCTCGGACCGAGAGGTATTGAGTGGGCAATGTAAAGTTGAGAGCTATAATACACCCCAATCAACAAAATAAGTATTAACGTCTCAATCCCATTAGGCAAACACCTAGGTTATGGCCACATCCCTAGGTTTTTAAACTATTTGGAAAAACACCAAAAACATTCATTTCTAGTTTATTTTCCTTAGCTCACAATTGTTAGAGTAATAGTAGAAGTAGAAATCAAAACTCTTTCTGGAAGTGCAAATTTAGTTAATCAATTCTCTTTCTTCAAATATATACTCCTAACACCCCTAACAACTCTCTGTGGATTCGACCCCAACTCATAGTTGTGTAATTTATATTGCATACGACCGTATCATATCTCTTATCGAGGTGTGTTGTGGACATCATCACTTAGCACTAGACCAAAGCCCTGGGGACACGTGAACACGTTATTAGATTTTAGGTAGAATGGACCCCGAGTTTAAGGGGCAACTTATAGCTTTCGAGCAAGACAACTCATCATCAATTGGTGCAGGATTGACGACTCAACTATCTATTTACTTGTGCTATTAATTCTTATACAAATCCCTACCTAAACTATATTTAAGGACACTGAGTTCTCTCAAACGACTCCCCCAAGGGCTTTGGTTAAATTATAAAGGAATCACAACACAGGATGTTTGGTACATGGACATCAAAAATTCGAACCTTGCCAAAAACTAAAGCATGATATTTAAGTCAGTGGAGGGAGAGGGACCAACCATACTCCCTCAATTCACGAACATGTGCGCCAACTGTGGTTGGACCAGCTAAATCCCATGAATTTACCCGTTTATAAAAAAAAGATCTCTCAAAAGGATTCTAACTCCTTCTGCTTGCCAACAATAAATTGCAAATATTAACATCTTAAAGACAACATTACCCAACTAACACAAGTCCAACTGCAACAACATCCTTTAGGTGTGGTTCTAATGGTCAATGATTTCTCCAACTTTCATAGGAGTATATAAATTTCCTATAAAGCATCAACCATTATGTCAGGAAAAGTAGTCCCACCACAAAAGGAGTTGCCGCAGCCTGCGGTATTCCACCACTTCCGGCAACCAAATACTAAAAGTTACAATTGAATAGTACTTCAGAGAACTCATATAAAACAATAATATTTATAATAAAATCCCATCACAAACAAAATAGGAGTAGTAAAGATGTAAATGAACACAATTTGCATCGTCAAGTCACAATATAGATGAAGAATGGAAAATTTTGAACTCTAGATATAACTCATAAAGCAACAAACTATTGAGGGAAAAATCATCATAATCAAATAAGTGACTTGACGACATAAATAAACACAATGGAATATAGATGAATAATGAAAAAGTTAAAGAAAATAGTGTTACAGAATAATTAGTGAGATGTAAATAGATTACTTTCCATATATAGGTGACTCAATCATAGGAGTTTATCCTAAGGATATTTTCTTTTATTTTGTTTCATTTAGTTTCCTTTGATAGAGTCTTGTGTAAGTGTATAAATCTATTGTATTAATGAATATAAATACAACAAGTTATTCTCTTTGATTACATGGTATCATAGCAAAGGTTGCCTCTTCGCCGAGGTTGAGCTGTCTCCGTCGCCGACAACTGGGTTGCTTCATTGGAAGCTAAGCAGTAGCTCTGTTTGGTGGTTGTGACGTGAAAATCAACCACCAACCACAGACTCGGGAAGAATCGCAACACTCAGATCTTTAAGTATTCAGAATCAGGTGGCCAGAAGATAAACGCATAAAGTTCACGCGCCGGCAAACTCATTTGAACCAAGATTCTCCGGTGAGCACGTGAGGGCGCGTTGAGATTCATACTGTGACCTGCTTTACTTTGGCAGCATCACTTTGGCAGGTATTTGGGGGTTTCTGTTCAAAAGGACCACGGGTTGAGAAAGTTTAGTTTGGGCAACTTTGTTTTTTGGCGTTCACTATTTGCTAGGTTCCTTCAGAATTGTTTCTTTGGTCAAACTATCTGTTTGATACTCTATTTGTTGAGTAGTTTTTTGGATTTCTAATCTAAATTCAAGAATTGCTTCAGTAGCATATTGTTCAGGGATTAGTTTGCTTTTTCTTTCAGAAATTCAAATTGTCCCTGTTTTTGCTCGATCTGATCTGGTTTGATCCCTTTGCTTCATTTTTATACTGTTTATAGATTGTTGAGTGTTGTTTGGAGTTTTTCTTTGTGGTTCAGACTATTATTCTCTGATTTACTGATAACTGGTCTTATTCTAGCGAAACGTTGTTGGAATTAAGAAAAATAGTTATTATATCCTGGTTTCTCTAAAAGTTGGTTGAGACTTTGGCTTGGCCTCTCTCTTTGGATCTGTATTATTCCTATTGAGGAGTTGATTTACTACAAATCTTTGTCAGTTCTTTGATCATGCGTTTTGGTTGGAAAAAAAAGAACGGCTATAAAAGGTAGCAAGGAAGAAATAATGCTACAACTCAAGTCCAACAATCTCAGTTTTAGATGAGTTTTTGAGATTCTTTCAATATCAGAAATCAATTAAGGAATCTTCTTCAGTTACTGCTTTTGATGGGTCAGATAAAACATGTCTTATCACCTCTTCAAATAAATGCGTGACAGATTCAGGTGCCACAAATCACATGAAGGAAATCCGAATATTTTTTCTAGCTTTCGATCACACAAATCACCCTCTGCAGTTACTATAGCTGATGGATCAACTTGGAGTAGTGTTGGATACGGGACTATTAAACCAACTTCCTCTATCACCTTGTGATCTGTCTTAAGTCTACCAAATTTGGCCTTTAATTTTATTTCTATTAGTAAAATCACTAGAGACCTTAACTATTGTGTCACATTCTTTTCCGATCATCGTTTGTTTCTAGATCTTACAACAAAGTAGGTTATTGGTAAATGATATTTACCTAGTTATCTCTACATCCTTGATGAATGGGATCCACGGTCTGTTACATGCTCTAATGTCGTGTCTCCTTTTGAAGCACACTGTCGATTGGGACATCCCTCTCTACCTTTATTGGAGAAGCTTTGTCCTCAGTTTCAGAATATTTCTTCATTGGAATGTGAGTCATGTCGGTTTGCGAAACACCACCGCAAGTCAATACTCTAACGGTTAATAAGAGGGTTGAGTTTGCTTTTGAGTTAGTTCATTATGATGTTTGGGGACCATGCATTGTAGTTTCTAAAACTGGGCATAAGTATTTTGTCACTTTTGTAGATGATTTTTCTTGAATGACTTGGATTTATTTTATAAAGATTCGTCTGAAGTGTTTACTCACTTTTGTGCTGAAGTCAAAATTCAATTCAATACTTCAGTGCATATTCTAATGAGTGATAACTCTATAGAATACATGTCAGAATTGTTTCAGTCTTATATGAGACAATACAGTTTTCTCCATCAATCTTCGTGTGTCGATACACCTTCCCAAAATGGAGTTGCTGAGAGTATGAATAGGCATCTACTTGAGACAGCTCGGGCACTTTTGTTCCAAATAAAGTTTCCTAAACATTTTTGGGTTGATACGGTCAAAACCGTTTGTTTTCTGATTAATCGAATTCCATCTACTATGCTTGTTAGTGATGTGCCTTATAGTGTTCTGTTTCCTAACAAGTCACTATTTCCGGTGGAACCTAAGGTATTTGGAAGCACATGTTATGTTCGCGATGTTTGACCATCTGTTACTAAGTGTAACGACCCGGTCGGTTATTTTGAGAGTTAGCACCCCGATCCCCTAATAAATGCTTTCCTCATGTCTATTTCTGCTTTTGGGACTTGTCGGAACATTTAGTTGTGAATTTTGGAGAGTTTTGGGACACATAGTCTCTATATATGAGTTTAAGCTTTAGAAATCGAATCGTAGTTGAAATTGTGTGTAGACGGATCTGAATGGAATTCCGTCAACTCCGTTAGCTCCGTTGGGTGATTTCGGGGTTAGGAGTGTGTCCAGAATGTGTTTTCGTGTTCTGTAGTAGATTTAGGCTTAAATTGGCGAAAGTTAGAATTTCAGCGATTTGGCCGATAGGTAAAATTTTGATATCGGGCTCAGAATGGAATTCTGAGAGTGGCTGTAGGTCCGTAGTGTCATTTATGACCTTCGTGTAAAATTTGAGGTCATTCGGATTAGTTTTGACGGGTTTCGACATCGGTTGTGAATTTTGGAAATTTCATAAGTCCTTAGGCTTGAATCTATGCATAAATTTTGATTTTGGTGTTATGTGATGTGTTTCGAAGGTTCGACTAAGTTTGGATGAGGTATTAGGACTGGTTGGTAGTTTTGGTTGAGGTTCAGGGGGCCTCGGGTGTGTTTCAGATGCTCAACGAGCATTTTTAGCCTTGTGTGTGATTGCTGGTTTTCTGGTGTAAATGCAGCAGATGTTTGTTCATTGCGATCGCGTGTGAGGATCTGCGATCGCGTAGTGTATATTTTGGGCCCAACTGAGTTGTGCAATGCGATTGCTTAGAATGGGCCGCGATCGCGTAGGCTTGCTGGGCTGGGCTGGGGGAAGTTGTTCATTGCATTCGTGTGAGGTTGCCTGCGAACGCATAAGTCTATCTTCAGCTTGAATCGCGAACGCGTGGGGGCAAGGTCGCGTTTGCATAAGTGCGTGAGGCGGTAGTGTGGCACGTTCCTCTACGCGAACGCATGGTGTGTTCCGCGTTCGCGTAGTACAAGTCTTGAGCGTGTGTGTTTTTACGCTATGCGACTGCACCCGTATGTTCGCGATCGTACTGTGTGTTCACCTGGGAAGATGCTTAGAAACCCAAATCGAGGGTTTAAGCCATAACTCATATTTTGAACTTGGGAGCTCGGTAAAGTGCGATTTTTGAAGAGATTTTCACCCGGGTGATTTGGGTAAGTAATTCCTACTCGGTTTAGACTAATTTCCATGAATCTATACTTAAATCCATCCTTTAATTTTGAATTTTTGGTGGAAAATTGGGGAAAATTTGGATAAAGTTCTTAGGCCAAGGTTTTGAGTTTTGATCGAGATTTTGGTATGCGATTCGAGTAATTCTTGTATGGTTAGACTCGTGAGTGAATGGGTGTCCGGAAATTATAATTTTTACCCGATTTCGAGACGCGGGCCCGGGGGGACTTTTTGGGCAATTTTCCTAATTTCGCATATTAGCCTTGAACTAATTAGCTAGATTGTCTTCTTAAAGTGATATTTACATTATGCAATTGAATTGAATAGATTTGGGCCATTCGGAGTACGATACTCGTGGCAAGAACGCAATTTCTAGTTGAGTAGAGTAGTCAAGGTTAGTGGCTTGGCTAACTCTGTGTTGGGGATTCCCTTAGGTTGTGTTTGACACTATTTGTTGTGTGGGCGCCGTGTACGCGAGGTGACAAGTACGTACACGGGCCATTGTTGCTAAAATTCCATTTCTCATTTCCATACCATAAATCATTTTACTCTTATTTCACTGTCTAATGTACTAATTGTGTAGTTTAGATTAGGAAGGAGCATGCCTACATGTTTTACCTAAATTCCCAATTTGATACTATGTGCACCATGTTAGTTAGCCTTTATCTTGTTCTTATCTGTGACTTTTTCCTGAACTATTTAAATAGACCTTATCCGGCATTCATTTGCACTGCATATTTATATTGGGACTACAGACGTATTCCGGGAGATCTCTATGTACTGCATATTTAAATTGGGACTACGAACGTATTCCAGGAGTTCCATTGTACGACAGATTTAAATTGGGACTACAAACGTATTCCAGGAGATCCCCCTGTACTGCATCTTTATATTTGGAACTACAGGACGGTATCCCGAGAGATTCCACTGTGCGATACGTTGTGTTGAGCCGAGGCCTCCCCGTTGCTGTTTTATTTCAGATTATTCCTTTTTACTGCTCACCCTGGAATTTACTTTCCCTTCTGTACTATTTTTAAATTGTTTACTTATAAATCCAGTAGAGCCTTAACCTGACCTCGTCACTACTTGACTGGGGTTAGGCTTGGCAGTTACTGGGTACCAAATGTGGTGTACTCATGCCCTTTCCTGCACATGTTTTTCGTGTGCAGATCCAGATACCAGTACTCATTTCCGTGGCTAGGAGTCGTTGTAGCTGTTTCGAGGAGACCGCAAGGTAATTCTGCCGCGTCCGCAGAATCCTCCGAGTCCCCTTCTATTCTAGTCAGATAGAGACATCTTATGTATTTCCTTTTCGTTTTATAGAGATATTTTGGGATAGAGCTTGTGACTAAATGTGAATTTCGGGTTTTGGGGGTTATATGTTGTACATGCCGAGTGGCGACATTTCATTTAGCAGATTTACTTTATTTCGTCTTTATCTTATTGTTTTTATTTAATATCTTTCCGCAAATTTAAGCTTACCTAGTCGTATAGACTAGGTGCCGCCACGATACCTTTAAGAGGGTAAATCGGGTCGTGACACTAAGTTGGATCCCAAGGCACTGAAGTGTTTTTTTCTAAGTTATTCTCGTCTTCAGAAGGGGTATCGGTGTTATTCTACTAAACTTGGAAAATATATGGTGTCAACTGATGTGGTATTTTCAGAGACTACACCATTCTTCTATGCATCTCCTATTTCTACGTGTCAGGGGGAGGATGATGAGTGGTTAGTCTATCAGGTTACCCGTACTTTGAAAGAACAATCAAATAATGTTGTTCCTCCATCTCCCAGTTCTTCTATTAAGAACCAATAGACTATTCTGCCCTCCAAACCTACTCCGTCTTTGCTATAAAAAAGGCCAACTGTTCAAGTTTACTTGAGGAGAAAAGAGACCGATGACACATATCGTGCACCCGTTTCTTCGTCATCAGATCCTCCGCCACTTGATCTTCCTAAAAACCTTGACCTCCCTATTGCTCTTATGTAAAGGTACACGTACTTGCAAATCATAGTTCATTGCTAATTTTGTATCCTACAAATGCTTATCTTTTACGTCAAGATCTTTGATTGCCTCTCTAGACTCCATCCCTGTACCCAAAAAAATGAATGAGGCTTTGAATCATCATGGATGGTCTAATGCGATGTTTGAGGAAATACACGCCTTAGAGGAAAACCACACGTGGGATTTGGTGGATTTACAGAAGGGAAAGAAGCTAGTGGGATGTAAGTGGGTAGTCACAGTTAAAGTTAATCCAGATTAGGGCTGTGCATGGATCGAATTTAGTACATTTCGGATCGGATTTTCGGATTTCGGATTCAAGAAAATGCAATCAGAATTAATATTGGATCGAATTTTAAAGTTTGGATCGGATCGGATTTTGGATTTCGGATCGGATTATTATGCCTCAAAATTACAAACTCATATGTATATTTTCTTTGTAAAAGAGGCAATACAATAAGAAAAATTCATGTTCATGCAATTATGAGAGTACTATGGTGCCAATAAAGCTAAATCCATCAATTGTAAAGGTAATAACTTGGAGAAAAATGTAAAAGAAGTACTAATTATACGAATTAAAGTTTAGTATTTATACATGCCCTAATAATTTTGGATTTCAGATCGGATCGGATCAGATTTGATCGTATTAAATTATACCAATCTGAAATCCAAAATTTTAATAAACACAATCTGAAATCCGAAATCCAAAATCCGAAATTGAACGGATCGGTTCGGATTTCGGATATTCGATCCAAATTAATAACCCTAATCTAGATGGTTCAGTGGCGATACTTAAGGTTAGACTTGTGGCTAAAGGGTATGCTCAGACTTATAGGGTAGATTATTCGAACACGTTCTCTCCAGTTGCCAATATCACTTATGTTCGCTTGTTCATCTCTATAGTTGCTTCTGAAAATTGGCCTTTACATCAGTTGGATATCAAGAATGTGTTCCTTCATGCTAATCTTCAAGAAGAAGTGTATATGGAGAAACCACCTAGTTTTGTTACTCGGGAGGAGTATAGGAAAGTCTATCATTTAAAGAAGTCATTATATGGCTTAAAGTAGAGTCCCCGAGCTTTGTTTGAAAAGTTCAGTGAGGTAATTCTGGAATTTGGGCTAAAAATGAGCAAATACGATCACTTAGTCTTCTACCGGCAAATAGTAGCTGGCATTATCCTCCTTGTTGTATATGTTGATGACACTGTCATACAAGGAAGTGATTATGCATGAATCTCTTCCCTCAAGTCTTTCTTGCACACTAGGTTTCATACGAAGGACTTGGGCCAACTGAAATACTTTTTGGGAGCAGAAATGAATAGAAGCAAGAAGGGAAATCTTCTATCTCAGAGACTACTTGAAGAAACTGGAAAGTTGGCAGCCAAACCCTGTAGTACTCCAATGATTCCTAATGTGCATCTTATGAAAGATGATGGCGGTTCTTTTGATGATCCCGAGAGATATGTAAGGTTAGTTGGACAGTTAAACTACCTCAATGTGACTCGTCCAGATATTGCTTTTGTAGTAAGTGTTGTTAGCCAGTTCATGTCCGCGCCTACGGTATGACCAGGTAGTTTTGGAACAGATTATATGTTACTTTAAAGGAGCTCCTGGACTTGGCATATTGTATAGCAATCATATCCATACTCGTGTTAAGTGTTTTGCAGATGCTGATTAGGCTGGATCCAAATTGATAGAAGATCTACTACAGGCTATTGTGTCTTTGTTGGAGGACCTGGTATCGTGGAGGAGTAAGAAATAAAGTGTTTTATCTCGATCTAGTACAAAATCCGAGTACAGAGTTGTGTCACAGTCTACAGGTGAAATTATGTGGATACATCATCTTTTAACTGAGATTGGGTTGAAGCATCATACACCAACAAAACGTTGGTGTGATAATCAAGTTGCTCTTCATATTGCCTCAAATCCAGTGTATCTGAAGATATGCTCACCTGCTGATACTGACTCAACTCTCTCAATATAGTAAGTAAAATAGCTGTCCAGCTTTTTAAGGCTCGGTATATGTGTATATTTGCTCTGCCGTAGTAGGCTCGCTCATAGGCGCTCAGCCATACTAGGCTCTGTATCTCGGCCAACTGGTCTCGCTCATAGGCGCTCGACCACAATAAGCTCTGTATATAACTTACCATCTGATCAGAGGTTTCTCAATAGGGGCCTGCCCGTCGATTATAGCTCGATGGCAATGAAAATACTGTAGTACTGTATATATAAATTCTTTGTTCTCTTGACTGGAAGAAGATAATACTGAATTGAACATAGATTCCGGTAAGGGAGAATACTGTAACTTATGAGACTAAGATAATGTATGTAAATTTGGAATATGAATTTCTCTTTACGCCTCGCAATCAAACTCATTTAATTACAAGATCATGCCAAAATGAAGGAAGGGCTTAGCCTTAACATACCTGGAGTAAGAAAAGCTCCATATGATATTTTTGAAAAAGGTCGCATTGTACTCCTTTAGAACCGCAAAAAGCTTTTGTTGCTAAGGTACTAACAATTCTCGAAGGAATTGTTTTGTTGCAAGAATTTGTTGAGTGTAGTGTCTGTTTTGAAAATGTTTGAATTAAGAAAAGGTTATAAGATTCTGTTTTGAAAATGTTTGAATTAGGAAAAGGTTATAAGATTCTTACTTGGTTACTTTAAGTCCAATGAAGCCAACTTACTAAATGTCTTACACGTATCACATGTATATATCACTTTAGATGCCACCTTACAATCAAGATTGTTAGTCATTATCTCTAATTAATTAGGTAATATTCCATTACCCAATAATTAATCAATTACCCACATAATTAAAAATTATCTCAACTTACATAAAATACTACTCATTTATACATCTTATACATCATACTACCGTGGTAATATGGTACCTTGTATGGAACTAGTCCATAAATACCGGGTATTATAGCTTGGACAATATTTTATCCCAAATTGCCAAACTTCGATGAAACTCATTTTCATCTATTTGCTTACCTTCTCCTTCACGAATTTACGCATCACATATTTGAAATATCATAATGCATATAATCCTAAAATAACTCCATTCCCGAACTTACATCGATTAACTTACGGCGAAACATTAACGTGCGAAAATGCGAGACATAACATCCTCCTCTCCCCTTAAAAACATTCGTCCTCGAATGTTTATTCTTAGATACTTTGGGAAATTTTTTTTGCCAGATTTTCCTCCGTACACTAGACTAAAACCAACTTGTACGCAACCAGAAAACATACTATACATGCCACACATGGCCACTGTCTATAAATAGCAACACTTGGCTTCATACAACTATCCGTTATAAATTCGGAGAGTAAAAAATGAGAGCTTACCTGATGACCTACTGGCCTGAATAGAGTTGTGCTGAGGTATCCCACCTCGAGCCATATCTTCGATTTGAAATAGGTTGGGGTATTTAGACTTCATTTCTTCCTCCACTTTCCACGTCATCTCTTCCACATTCTTGCTTCTCCATAAACCTTCACGGAGGCTATTTCCTCATTTTGTAGCTTGCAGATTTGTCGGTCTAGGATGGAAACCAGAATTTCCTCGTATGACAAGTTCTCCATAATCTGTACATCATCTGTGGGCACCACTCGAGTAGGATCGCCAATGCACTTTCGTAGCATTGATACGTGAAAAATCGGATGGACGGACTCCAATTTTGAGGGTAATTCTAACTCATATGCTACTTGGCCCACTCTCCGAATGATCCTATAAGGCCCAATATACCGTGGGCTAAGATTGCCTTTCTTGCCAAACCTCGTCACGCCCTTCATAGGTGACACCTTTAAGTCATTAACCCCAAACTCTAAGTCTCGTCGCCGCACGTCAGAATATGACTTATGGCGACTCTAAGCTGTCAACAGTCGCTCCCAGATAAGTTTTACTTTTTCTATAGCCTGCTGAACCAGGTGTGGCCCATGTAACCAAGATTCTCCAACATCAAACCACCCTATACGAGATCTGCACTTACGCCCATACAAAGCCTCGTACGGAGCTATCCAGATATTGGAGTGGTAAATTTTGTTATATGCAAACTCGATAAGAGGTAGATGTTCATCCCAACTTCTTTTGAAATCCAACACACATGTTCGTAACATATCCTCGAGTGTCTGTATTGTGCGCTCGGCTTGTCCATCAGTCTGTGGATGAAAAGTTATGCTGAGATTCACCTGACTCCCTAGACCTTTCTCAAATGACCTCCAAAAAATGTGTTGTAAACTAGGCCCCACCGTCAGATATAATAGATACTGGTACTTCATGTAACCATACTATCTCTTTTAATATATAACTTTACATAATCTTCTGATGTATATGTAGATCTGACTGGTAGGAAATGAGTTTATTTTGTGAGCCTATCAACTATCACCCATATGGAATCGAATTTATGATGAGAACGAGGTAAACCCGTGATAAAGTCCATGTTTATCGCCTCCCATTTCCACGCCAGAATCTCTATAGTCTGCATTAGCCCTCCGGGCTTCTGGTGCTCTACCTTAACCTGCTAGAAACTAGGACACTGAGCGACAAACTCATCAATGTTCTTTTTCATATCGTTCCACCAGTACACATCCTTAATGTCATGATACATCTTCGTGGATCCAGGATGAATGGAGTACCACGAATAATGTGCCCCTGACATAATATTGTCTTGTAACCCTACTATATTTGAAACACACAAACGACCCTTGTATATGAGAACCCCATCTCCCTTGAGCTCTAACAATGGCTTCTTCTGTTGCAGAACTCGCTTTCTCAACTCGACCAACTTTGGGTCCTCGTACTGCCTCTCCTTTACTTCAGCTATGAGAGATGATTTTGCAGTATTTTGGAGTACAACTCCACCATCGCCAGAGTCTACTAACCGAACCCCTAAACAAGCCAATTAATGAATATCTCTAGTTAATCGTCTTTTCTCGGCCTCTACATGTGCTAAGCTACCCATTGATCAGCGACTTAAGGCATCTGCTACCACATTAGCTTTCCCTGGGTGGTAGAGAATGTTAACATCATAATCTTTAAATAACTCAAGCCATCGCCTCTGTTGCAAATCAACTCTTATTGCTTGAAGATATATTGTAGGCTCTTATGATCTGTCAACATGAACACCATATAAATAATGACGCCATATCTTAAGTGCATAGACAACCACAACTAACTCGAGTTCGTGGGTCGTATAATTCCTCGCGTGCTTCCTTAACTGCCTTGAAGCATACACAATCACCTTCCCATGTTGCATCAGCACACACCCTAACTTGACACCTGAGGCATCACAATACATAACATAACCATCTGGACCCTCTAGAAGTGCTAGAACTGGCGCTGAGGTCAACATGTTCTTAAGCTCTTGGAAACTCTTCTCGCAAGCCTCCGTCCACTGAAACTTATTTGCTTTCTGTGTCAACTTTGTTAATGGTGCCGAAAGAGAAGAAAAACCCTCTACGAACCTCCGGTAGTATCCTGCTAAGCCTAGAAAGCTACGAACCTCTGTTGGAGTGGTAGGTCCAGGTTAGGATTTCACAGCCCGAATCTTTTGAGTGTCTACCTTTATACCTCCATCTGAAACAACATGCCCCAAGAATGCTACAGACTTCAACCAGAACTCACATTTAGAAAACTTAGCATATAATTTACTATCACGGAGGGTTTGGAGTACCGCTCGCAGGTGGTCCGCATGCTCATCCTCTGAACGTGAATAAACCAAAATATCATCAATAAATACTATCACAAACAGATCTAAAAATGGCCGGAATAGGCTATTCATCAATTCCATAAATATGGCAGGTGCATTTGTCAACCCGAAGGACATGACAAGGAACTCGAAGTGTCCATATCGGGTCCTGAAGGCTGTCTTAGGAATATCTTTCTCCCGAACTATGACCTGGTGGTATCCCGACCTCAAATCTATATTTGAAAAGCATCTACCTCCCTCCAACTAATCAAACAGGTCATCGATTCTTGGAAGTGGATACTTATTCTTGATAGTTACCTTGTTCAGCTGCCGATAATCGATACACATCCTCAGCGAGCCGTCTTTCTTTCGCACAAACAGTACCAGTGCACCCCAAGGTGAAGTACTGGGCCTGATGAGACCTTTCTCCAGTAAATCATTTAACTTCTCCTTCAACTCCTTCAATTTGGAAGGTGCCATTCTATAAGAAGGGATGGATATTGGTTGAGTTACCGGAAGCAAATCGATGCCAAATCAATCTCTCGCTCAGGGGGAATACCTGGAAGTTCATATGGAAATACATCCGCGTACTCTTTTACTACTGGAATAAACTGAAGTGTAGGTATCTCAGTATCTACATCTCTAACTCGCACAATATGATAAATTCACCCTTTTACGATCATGTTCCTCGCATTCAGATATGAAATAAACCTACCTCTAGGTGTTGCTGTATTACCTACCCACTCAAGGACCGACTCACCCGGAAAATGAAATCTGGCTGTCTTTGCTCGACAATCAAATGTGGCATAGCAAGCTGCCAACCAGTTCATGCCCATGATAGCATCAAAATCTAACATCTCTAGTTCAACTAGGTCGGCTGAGATCTGACGACCACAAACTGTCACTGTACAACCTCGGTAAACCCGTCTAGAAATAATTGATTCTCCGACTGGTGTAGATACCTCAAAAGGATCACTTAGTATTTTAGGAACTATACCAAACTTCCCCGCGACAAATGGGGTAATACATGATAAAGTAGATCCTGGGTCTATCAAGGTATAAGCAACGTGAGAGCAATGGTCAACATACCTGTCACAACGTCTGGTGAAGACTCCTGGTCTTGTCGACCCGCTAAAACATAGCTACGATTCTGGTTACCACCTGGACTGGAACCTCTACCTCTGCCCCGACCTCTACCAACCGAAGACTGAGACCCGCACCCTGAAGGATGCACAAACATAGATGATCCTGTTGCTGAATTCGCTAATTGTGCCATACCCCCAGAATCTCTATTTGGGAAATCTCGCATCATATGCCTTGGACTTCCACATGTATAACAAGCATCGGAACCGGCTCGACATTGGCCCAAGTGTCCTCTACCACAGATGTCACACCGCGACGGAAATGACCATGTCTGCATTGAATCTCGTTATCGCTGCAAACCCGTTGCCCCTGAGCTCTCACCTGGTCCTGACTAAGTATAACAGTCATACCTGTAACCCTGTAACTGAGGTGGCGGAGGTCTAGGTGGTCATTCGAAGTACTGGGGCCTATAACTACCTTGAGAATGCTCCTGAAACCTGGCAAATCTCATCCTCTTACACTGCCCTAACTTAGTCCTCTCCCTACCCTGCTGCTGACACCTACCCCTTTCTATATTCTGGGCGAATGCCTGAATCCGAGAGATATCCATAATATCGTGCAATGCAGTAGTGGAACATATCTCGGTCAACTCTGGGGCCAACCCTACTATAAACCTTTGAATCCTGTCCCGCATAGTAAAAACTATGGATGGTGCATATCTGGCCAATGAGTCAAAACGAAGACTATACTCTCGAACACTCATATTGCCCTGCTTGAGGGCTAGAAATTGATCGACTCGAGCATGTCCGATCTCCCGCGGTAAGTACTGGTCAAGAAAGGCATCCGAAAAATCCTCCCAAATAGCTGGAGGTGCATCACGTCCCCTAGAATTTTCCCATCCCTCGTACCAAAGGATGGCTATATCTCGGAGTCGAAAAGTTTCTAACTCAACTGCCTCTTTCTCCATGGCATGCATAACCCGAAAGATCCTGTGAAGCTGATCTATGAAATCTTGCGGGTCTTCCCTCTGATCTGTCCCCGTGAACTCTGGGGGACTCAAAGCAATAAACTAGGGGTCTCTCCCTGGGCCTCAGATAGGGCCCAATCAACTAGGGGTACCCTTCTAGTCCCCTCACCTACTATTGTATCTCTTATTTGGCTAGTCGTAGTCTTCCTAGTCTCCGTCATTTGTGCATGCGAACGCCAACACGTAAGTGTAACTCAAATTTCATATTACTCAGTTCTGTAACACGATTTAGATGTGAAAGAAGGGTAATCAAATCCTAAATGCCCTGTAGTCCCATGCTTATATAATGTGGTGCACCACACATCTATAAACAAGACCCTACTAGACACAGCTTGTAGACTCCTTAGGACAGAACTGCTCTGATACCACTTTTGTCATGCCCCGAACCTGCGGGGGCCAGAACGGCACCCCGTGCCTCATCTATCCTTGCGTACCAACTTGCGACTAAGGCACTCTGAACATATAATGTCATTCTTTGGCCATGGGACCACATATTACAAGACGATTGTGAAGCAATATATAAAACTGAACGAAAACTACTACTAGCTAAACAACAATATAAGGCGGGGCCGACAAAGCCGTCATAGCTACTACATTTGACAAACCAACATATTATACATACAAGGCCTAAAAGCCCAACATACTGCACTAAGTGACAGGAAATGTCTACAAGCCTCTACTAATGGATGTACTGAGATCGGAACAGGCCCCCGACCTGGCCATAACCTATTTATATATATATATATATATATATATATATATATATATATATATATATATATATATATATATATATATATATATATGTAAATGTACACAAAACTCTAGACCCGGCAACTTCGAAGGACATGTAGCTAACCGATAAAGCTGAACTCGGGCAACACCTACTGAGGAGGTATACCTGTATGTCTGTCTAAACCTGCACGCATGAAATAGAGCGTCCCCAGAAAAAGGGACGTCAGTACGAAATAATGTACCGAGTATGCAAGGCAATAATATAACTGAAAGATGAAATTGAATTGATAATATAATAGCTGAAAGTAACTGGGAGTCAAAGATAATCTGAAGATATGCTCACCTGCTGATACTGACTCAACTCTCTCAATATAGTAAGTAAAATAGTTGTCCAGCTATTTAAGGCTCGGTATGTGTATATCTGCTTTGCTGTAGTAGGCTCGCTCATAGGCGTTCGGCCATACTAGGCTCTATATCTCGGTCAACTGGGCTCGCTCATAGGCGTTCGGCCATAGTAAGCTCGGTATATAACTTACCATCTGATTAGAGGTTGCCCAATAGGGGCCTGCCTATCGATTATAGCTCGATGGTAATGAAATATTGTAATACTGTATATATAGATTCTCTGCTCTCTTGAATGGAAGAAGATAATACTGAATTGAACATAGAGTCCCGATAAGGGAGAATACTGTAACTTATGAGACTAGGATAATGTATATAAATTCAGAATATGAATTTCTCTTTATGCCTCGTTATCAAACTCATTTAATTACGAAATCATATCAAAATGAAGGAAGGGCTTAAACTTAACATACCTGGATTACCTGGAGTAAGAAAAACTCTGTATAATATTCTAGAAAAAGATTGCACCATACTCCTCTAGAACCGCAAAAAACTTTCGTTGTTAAGATACTAATAATTCTCGAAGGAATTGTTTTGTTGCAAGAAATTTTGTTGAGTGTAGGGTCTGTTTTGAAAATGTTTGAATTAGGAAAAGGTTATTAGATTTTGTTTTGAAAATGTTTGAATTAGGAAAAGGTTATAAGATTCTTACTTGGTTACTTTAAGTCCAATGAAGCCAACTTACTAAATGTCTTACGCGTATCATATGTATATCACTTTAGATGCCACCTTTCAATCAAGATTGTTAGTCATAATTTTGAAATGGGTTGCCACATCATGCCACTTAGTCATTATCATATATATTCTTAATTAATTAGGTAATATCTCATTATTTAATAATAACCAATTACTCACATAATTAAGAATTATCTCAACTTACTTAAAATACTACTCATTTATACACCTTATACATCATACAATCGTGGTCGTATGGTACCTTATATGGCACTAGTCCATAAATACGGGGTATTATAGCTTGGACCGTATTTTATCCTAAATTGTCAAACTTCGACGAAACTTATTTTCTTCTATTTGCTTACCTTCTCTCCTTCACGAATTTTACTCATCACGTATTTGAAATAGCATAATGCTTATAATCCCAAAATAACTTTATTCCTGAACTTACGTCGATTAGCTTACGACGGAACATTGACGTACGAAAATGCGAGACGTAACAAATATTTTCCTTTATTTTGTTTGATTCAGTTTCCTTTGATAGAGTCTTGTGTAAATGTATAAATCTATTGTATTCGTGAATAGAAATACAACTAAGTTATTCTCTCTGATTACAAGTAACCACTCTTGCAATAGAAACTAATACTCTATTAAGCAGCAAACTTTAGAGAAAAAAGTGATCACAAACAAACAAGTGACATGAAGAAGTAAATAAACACAATTTGCACACCCAATTTAGAATAATGAAATGAAAACAATATAAACCACCGGCGTACTGAAAACATTCTCTCAAAAAGTGCAAACACTCATATAGGCATCTAGGTTAGAGGTAAAACTCATCATAGACAAATAATTGAGAATAACAACAATAAATTTATAGTAGAAACCTCATCATTAATGAAAAAGTGACACAGAGAGTAAAAAATCACAATTTTGCATACCCAATTTAGAATATAGACTAATAGTGCAAACAGATTTCAACACTGACAAATACAAAATAACAAATAAAATGAACAAAAAATAAGTTTGAAACTTTAAATATGCACATTACTAGCCCAAGAAACCATACAAAGCAACAAACTTTACAGAAATACTAATCATAAACAAATAAGCGACAGGAATAAGTAAACAGACACAATTTTGCATAACAAAATTCAGAACAAAGAAATAATAACGCAACCATATTTCAACATAAGAAGAAAAAAGGAAAAAGAATAATGGAACATTCTTTTACAAATATGTGCATTATTTATTACCAGTTCAGAAACTGGTTTGTGCTTTCTTGTAGATTTCCCAAAATTGTGGGTATCTAATTGGAAAGGTGCAGTACTCTTGGGATTCTTCTTTCAATATTGGTTCATCTTCTTCATATTCTAAGACTGAGTTATTGGAAAAGGTCGGTCTCCTTTTCGGGCTGGTTACCGGTTTAAAAATACCGGTTTTACCGGTTCCGTGCATCGTCGGTGAAAATTTGAAGCAGAACGGTTCCAGGCCTAAGGGGTCGAGCCGGGCCAGTTTTATTTTTATTTGTTTATTGTGTTATATAACTATCGTAATTTATATAAAGATAAAGTAAAAATGTAAAACATAAAACAATCTTATGAAAAGAGTGTTTGAATAAATTTCAAATGCTTTAAAAGCCTAATTTTTGAATATTTTATTAAAAATTTAAGATAAAACAATGAAGATGAAAAAAAATTTAACTTATAATTCGCAAGTTCTTTTTTTAATTCAAACTTGCAAATTAAAGCTTACATTTTACAATAACTAAATTAAAGAAAAAATAGTAAATTTGAATTTGAATTATTAAATATAAATCAAGAACTTCGAAGGTTTTGCATTGCTTTAGTAAGATATTCATAATCAATATGAATTTCTTGGCTATCTTCTGGAGTGTTAAATTCAGTTGGGTTACTATGTGTTAATATATCTCCAAGTTACTCATCTTTTGGTTTATCAACATCTTCACGTCCCTGATTTCTTCATTCCAATCTAATCCAATTTCTGAAACATACTAAAACTTCCAAAGCATTGCTTCCCAATGAGTGACGGGTGCCTCCTAGTTGTTGTCTTGCTTGACTAAATCCACTCTCCGATGCAACATTTGAAATTGGCACATTTAGCACGTTCCGAGCCATAGCAGAAAGAACAGGAATTGATTTTCATTCTCACTGTCACGCCCGAACCATGGCCTGGGCGTAACACGACACTCGGTGCCTGACTGCATGTGACCGATCGAACCAACTGTATGGCTAGATAAACATGTTGTAAGCTATATGTAAATATACAACATGATGATCTACTAAAGAGTCTGACTGAAATGTCATAGATGCGAAAAAAATACCGAAAGGTGTACAAGTGTAAATGAGTAGCCGACAAGGCTAACACATAAAATTCTGCTAACATCTAACTGACTGAACTATAGTCTACTAAGCCTCTAAGAATACTAAATGCTAAGTGTTTATCGGGACAAGGTCCCCAGCATACCTTACTAACTGAAATACTATAAAGACTAAAGACTAGCAAAAAGAGATGATGCCCCGAAAGCCTGGGGCTCACCAATAGCTGATACGAGATGTCCTAGCAAGCAGAATCGTCATGCTGTAAATCGTTACCTGCATCGCGAGATGCAGGCCTCAGGCAAAAAAAGGACGTTAGTACATTGAATTGCACTGGTATGTAAAATAACTGAAAGAAAGAACTATAAATATTGAAAGAGAAACTGATAATTGATAACCGAACTAAACATAGGAAGTAAAGTTATGAATACTCCCTCTTCTGAATGATGAACCAACTATTTATCTGAATAATTAAATTGCGACCTCAGGGTTATATATATATATATATATATATATATATATATGTGTGTGTGTGTGTGTGTGTGTGTGCGCGCGCGCGCGCCTGTGCGCTCGCGCAAACTACGACCTATGGCCCACGTATACATAACTGCGGCCTCAGGCCCAAAGATGCATAAAGCATAAACTACGGCCTCAGGCCCAAATATAGGTTTTCAACATTCAGGAATTTAGAATAAGAAACTGAGAATCATACTACAATTTATGATAATGAAATATCGAACCATACTGATTTACATGATATTGGAATACTAAATAGGACTAGACCGAGATGTGTATTCATAAAAGGTTGACTTTTCATAATTGAAACTCATAGAATATTGAATGATTATGAAACTATGCCCTCTAGAGAATAGAAGTTCTACGATTATTCATGGAACTAAGACATAAATACTTTCTGAGGAAACTAGTAGTAGTCATAATGAATGGGACGTAGGGAGAATCATAAATATTCCCAAACGTAAAGAGGGTTCGCCTCACATACCTTAGTTCTGGCCCTTTTTAAGAGTATCACGATGTTCATCGCCTCTTTCAACGATGATCTACGTTAATATATATATCGAGAGGAACCAATATTAGCACTAATGCTCCCGTTTTACTAACTTAGGAATTTTATCAAACACCTTAGGTTGTAAAGCCTCATCTCCCTTTTGGTCTTTTCTTCACCAAATTCTCATTCTACTACTTCTATGTGATTCTACAATTCCAAATAGATGTAACTAGTACCTTTTCGAAGTTCACTCCTCATGAATTCAAGTTCTAGGGTTTCCTTTCTCAACAATGGTGTCTCGATCGATATCTAAGAGTGGAAGGATTTACCCATGTTAATAAGGTGTTGGAGAATTGTGATTAACGCAGGATCATCATTAGGACCTTTCTTGGATGATGGAGGGACCTTGGGGAAGTTAGGTTCTTGAGAGCTCCCCTTTGTAAAGTAGGTTTTCGTGTTTGGGTGTGGGGAACGAGGTAAGGCTTTTAAATAAGTAAACACGTCCCAAAATTGAGAAGGAAAATAAAAATAGCTTGGATGAACTTAGTCGGCGTGAGGAACTATTAGAGGCACCAAAAGAACTGTGCAAGGCGCCATAGGAGGCGCCAAAACTACAGTGCCTTGCACTGTCTGGGGCACTGGGGACAATGCCCTAAACAATGTCTTGCACTGTAAGGGGCACTGAAGTTACATTGCCTTGCACTGTCAGCAACACTGAAGAAGAACCTCCCATTAACTAAGTCGATTCTATTGAATTTTATACACCTCACTCTCGGTCTTGATTCTAAAACAATTGTTTCCACCCATACTCATCCCGATAGGGCTTCACATGTCTAAAAGGTCACATTAATACTCATTTAAAGTATCCACAACTAATCCAGATTTATGGGGTGTTACATTATCTCCACCTTGGGATCATTCGTCCTCGAATGATTGTCCTGGTTGTAGCTACGACTAACTCTGGACGTTAAGCAGGACTGATGGAAACATGTGAACACTAAAATGCCACGAAAACGTGCATACTAAACTGAATGAATACACGATTGCTGAACTGATGATATATTGAACTGCATAGGTACTGAACTGAATGGCTACTAAACTGACTGAATACTGAAAGACATGGAGATTGTAATATAAGGTCTGAATGAGAAGGCTAGTTACCTTCTACATTTTTCGCTTGCTCTTCAAATAGATGGGGATATCTGAACTTCATGTCCTCTTCGGCTTCCCATGTAGCCTCTTCAACCTTTTGATTCCTCCAAAGCACTTTCACTGAAGCAATTTCCTTAGTTCCGAGCTTTCGAATTTGACGATCAAGGATAGCAAAGTATGGATCATTCAACCGTTTTTCATTCACTTCGGCTACTAAGAAGGATTCAGCCATGTTCCAAAGAACAACACCACCATCTTCGGAATCCAAAAGTCGAACTCCGAGACTTGCTAGTTGGTGGACTTCCTTCATCATAGTTCTTTTGTCTGCTTCAACATGAGCTAACCTTCCCATAGAACGCCGACTAAGAGCATGGGCTACAACATTTACTTTTCCGGGATGATAGAGGATATCAACATCATAATACTTGAGCAATTCGATCCGCCTCCTCTGACGAAGATTCAATTCTCTTTACTTGAAGATGTACTGCAAACTCTTGTGATTATTGAAAATATCAATATGCACTCCATACAAATAATGGCCCCAGATCTTTAGCGCAAATATCAACGCATCTAACTCAAGATCATGTGTTGGATAATTCTTCTCGTGATCCTTGAGTATCCTCGATGCGTAGGCTATGACTTTTCCATGCTGCATTAACACACACCCAAGACCAACCCCTGAAGAATCACAATAAGCCACGAACCCTTCGGTTCCTTCCGGTAGTGTCAAAACTGGTGTTGAAGTCAACCTTTTCTTTAACTCCTCAAAACTTTTCACGCAAGCGTTCGACCACTGAAACTTGACCTCCTTCTGAGTCAATCTAGTCAAAGGGGACAAGATAGAGGAAAATCCCTCTACAAAACGCCTATATTAGCTTGCTAGACCTAAGAAAATTCTTATATCAAATACTGAGAGTCTAGGCCAATTCTTCAGTACCTCTATTTTCTGAATGTCCACCTTCACACCTTCGCTTGAGATGACATGGCCCAAAAATGCTACCGATTTCAACCAAAATTCACACTTAGAAAATTTCGCATATAGCTTGTGATCCTGCAGTGTCTGCAACACAATTCTGAGATGTTCTACATGGTCTGTCTCATGACGGGAATAAATCAAGATGTCACCAGTAAACACAATAACGAATAAATCAAGATAAGGCTTAAAGACCCTATTCATAAGGTCCATGAAAGTCCTTGGTGCATTCGTTAAACCAAACGACATTACCAAAAATTCAAAATGCCCGTAACAAGACCTGGAAGATGTTTTAGGAATATCGCTTTCCTTAACCTTCAACTGATGGTACCCCTATTTGAGGTCAATCTTGGAATAACACTGGGCATCCTGAAGTTGATCGTATAAATTATCTATTCTGGGAAAAGGGTACTTGTTCTTGATGGCGACTTTATTCAACTGACGATAGTCAATTCACATGCGCAAAGACCCATCCTTCTTTCGGATAAACAAGACCGGAGCGCCCCAAGGTGAGACACTTGGCCATATAAATCCCTTATCTAGAAGGTCTTTCAATTGGACTTTTAGCTCTTTTAACTCTGCTGAAGAAATCACATAAGGTGGAATAGATATCGTCTTAGTGTCGGGGAGTAGATCAATTTCAAAGTCAATCTCTCTATCGGGAGGGACTCCGGAAACATCATTGGGAAACACTTCTAGGAACTCAATTACAATTGGTACTAACTAGAGAGTGGGAATCTGAGCATGTGCATCCCTAACTCGAACCAGGTGATAATATACCCTTTGTCAATCATCTTTCTATCTTTAAGGTAGGAAATAAACCTAGCCATTGGTGCTACTGCATCACCCTTCCATTCTAAGACTGGTTCACCAAGAAATTCGAAACTTACTATTTTGGTTCTACAATGCACCGTGGCATAACAAGACTCTAACCAATCCATGCCCATGATTACATCAAAGTCAACCATCTCCAATTCTACTAAGTCTGCTACAGTAAGGCGATGATACACTTTGACTGGACACCCCCTATAGATACGTCTAGCAATAACTAATTCTTCAATGGAAGTGGACACTTCAAACGGTTCACACAACTTTTCTGGTTCTATCCCAAATTTCTTAGAATTATATGGGGTTACATAAGATAGGGTGGATCCCAGACCCATAAGAGCATAAACATCAAAAGTGAAGACTGTTAGCATACTTGTGACAACATCTCCACGAGCTTTTGTATCCTGACGGCCTGCCAGCGCATACAAGATGTTCCGACCACCACCCGTATTACTGGACTTTCCTGCACCACACCCTTGTTGGGCCTGAGAGTTATGAGTGTCTGCTGAATTAGTGGAATGAGCTACATTGCCTCCATTGTTCTGGTTTGCTAATGGACAATCCCTCAAGAAGCGGCCCTATTGACCGCACTCAAAGCAACTATTTGTGCCCAAACGACACAACTCTGGGTGCCTCTTACCACACGTGTTGCAAATAGGGTAACACTAGCCTGTGACTGTGAGTTTGCTGCTCTGATATTCTGGTTTTTCTTGTTAAACTTAGACCTCTGAACTGGTGTAGTAGCTAAAGACGGAGCAAGTCCTAATTTTGGTTTCTTAAAGAACTGACGATTACCACCTCCTTGAGATCCCCCATGGCTGAAATTTCCTACAGACTTAGCTCTCTTGTTGAATTCCTTATCTCTCTCTCTCTCTCTCTTTATAGCCGTACTTCTTCCTTCATCCTGTCTTCATTCCCTTGATCAAAGGCTACCATTTTAGTAATGGTCATGTCATTGTTCTGAGCAGCTATATTAGCATCAACAAACAAGTCATCTGAAAGCCCCAAAACGAACCGCCTAACTCTGGCTCTCATATCACGTACCATCTCTGGAGCATACTTGGCTAGATAGACGAACTTCAGGTTAGTACTCATTCACACTCATGTCATTCTATTTGAGTCTCTCAAACACTAAAGCCTTAGCTTCCAAGACCTCAATCGGTAGAAAATGTTCAAGAAACACATCTGCAAACTCCTTCCAAGTTGCAGGAGTCGCATCCTCCCCTCGGGACTCTTCCCATGTTTCATACCAAGTGTTGACAACATCCTTCAGCTAGTACACATCAAGCTCTACTGCCTCAGCGTTTATAGCATGCATCACTCGAAATATCTTCCGAACATCATCAATGAAATTTTGTGGATCCTCATCCTTTTTTGAACCTAGTGAAGACTGGAGGTTTCATGTTGAGGAATTCCATGGATCTGGAACTACCCGTCTCATCAACAACACTTGCCCCCTGTCTTTGAGCCTGAGTAACAACAATTTGGGTGAGCAACTGGATAGCTCCCCAGACATCCATGTCTGAAGCATTGGGCACTGAGCCTATTGCAACTCATTGGGACGGAATGACCTCCTCCTAAGCAGCATTAGTCGTAGCCCCCTGGCTAGTACCTGAGTCCCTCGTGGTTTACTTTCTTTTTGCAGGCATTTTTTGAAATACGTAATTCCTATGAGTTAGAAGGATTCCTGAAAGCATAGCTCTAACTGCAAGATCTAGAGTATGAAAGAATGAAACAATCCTAAATGTCTTGGTGGTCAACTATTTACATGTCTGGCGCGCACACACACATAAAGTGACCCCACTGGACATCACTTCATAAACTCTCCAAGACTCTTGAAGCTAGGCTTTGATACCAAGCTTTGTCACGCCCCGAACCATGGCCTAGGCGTAACACGGCACTCGGTGCCTGACTGCATGTAACCAAGTGAACCAACTTTATGGCTTGATCAACATGTGGTATAACTGTAAGATATATGTAAATATACAACATGGTGATCTACTAAAGAGTCTGACTGAAATATAATAGATGCAAAAAAATACTGAAATGTTTGCAAGTATAAATGAGTAGCCGGCAAGGCTAACACATAAAAGACTGTTAACATGTGATTGACTGAACTATAGTCTACGAAACCTCTAAGAATACTAAAATGTTAACGATTTACTAGGACAAGGTCCCCGTCATACCTTACTAACTGAAATACGATAAAGACTAAAGACTGGCAAAAAGAGATACTGCCCCGAAAGACTAGGGCTCACCAATAGCTGATACGAGATGTCATAACAAGCAGAATCGTCAACCTGTAAATCGTTACCTGCATCACGAGATGCAAGCCCTGAGCAAAAAGGGACGTCTATATATTTAAATTGCACTAGTATGTAAAATAACTGAAATAAAGAACTATAAATAATGAAACTGAAACTGAAACATAAACTGGTAATTGATAACTGAACTATACATCGAAAGTAAAGTTATGAATACTTCCTCTTTTGAATGATGAACCAACCGTTTATCTGAATAATTAAACTCCAGCCTCAGGTGTGTGTGTATATATATATATATATTTATGTGTGTGTGTGTATGCACAAACTGCAGCCTCGAGCCCAAGTATAAGTCTACATAACTGCGGCCTCAGGCCTAAAAATACATTAATCATAAACTGCCGCCTCAGGCCCAAATACAAGTGTTCAACAAACAAGAATTTAGAATCAGGAACTGAGAATCATAATCCAATACATGATACTGAAATAATGAACCATACTAAGTTATATGATACTGGAATATTACATTGGACTAGACTGAGATGTGTATTCATAAAAAGTTGACTTCTCATAACTGAAACTCATAGAATATTGAATGATTATGAAACTCTGCCATCTAGAGAATAGCATTTCTACAACTATTCATGGAACTAAAGCATAATTACTTTATGAGAAAACTAGTAATAGTCATAATGAATGGGATGTAGGTAGAATCATAGACATTCCCAAACGTAAAGAGAGTTACCCTAACATACCGTAGTTCTGGCCCTTTTTAAGAGTATCACGATGTTCATCGCCTCTATAAAGATAATCTACGTCAATATATATATATATCAAGAAGAACAAATATTAGGACTAATTCTCTTATTTTACTAACTTAGGAATTTTATCAAACACCTTATGGTTGTAAAGCCTCATCTCCCTTAGTAATTGGTCTTTCTTCACAAAGTTCTCATTCGACCACTTATAGGTGATTCTACAATTCCTAATAGATGTAACTTACACCATTTCTCATTACCCAAATATTTAGAACATTCATAATTCAACAATCCAAAATCGTAGCATAGTTCTTATGGTTCTCTTTATCGAACCCATTTACTATTCTCCCAAAAACTCATCAAGTCATAGTTATAAATAATTGGGGAGTAGAAACATTACCTTTTCGAAGTTCACTCGTTTTGAATTCGAGTTCTAGGGTTTCTTCTCTCAATAATGGTGTCTCAATCGAATATCTAATGAGTGGAAGGATTTACCCATGTCAATAAAGGTGTTGGAGAATTGAAATTAACGTAGGATCACGTTGAGACTTACCTTGAATGATGGAGGGAACTTGGGAAAGTTAGGTTCTTGAGAGCTCCCCTTTCTAGAGTAGGTTTTCGTGTTTGGGGTGTGGGAACGAGGTAGGGCTTTTAAATATGTAAACACGTCCCAAAATTGAGAAGGAAAATAAAAATAGCTCGGATGAACTTCGTCGACACGAGGCACAATCAGGGGGGCCAAAATAACTGTGCAATGCGCCATAGGAAGCGCCAAAACTACAGTGCCTTGCACTGTCTGGGGAGCTGAGGACGATGCCCTAGGCAGTGCCTTGCGTTGTCTGGGGCACTGAAGTTACATGCCTTGCACTTTCAAGGGCACTGAAGTTACAGTGCCTTGCACTGTCAGGGGCGCTGAAGACGAACCTCCCATTAACTTAGTTGATTATATTAAATTTTATGAACCTCACTCTCGGTCTTGATTCTAAAAGAATTGTTTCCACCCATACTCATCCCGATAGGACTTCAAATGTCTAAAAGGTCACATTAATACTCATTTAACGCATCCACTACTAATCTGTATTTACGGGGTGTTACACTCATGCTACCATCTTAACGGTGAAAATTCCTTTTTGCGAGGCTATGTTTGGTTTTGCAAGTATAACTTAAGTTCATGAAGGTTCCTGCTCTTAGTTTGAGTGGAAGAAAATGTAATCAAATATTATAACCATCAAGGCCTTCATCTTCATCCGTAGTAGCAGATGCAGTAGAAGTAGTACAATGCATAGTGAGATTAACATCACTTTCATTTATAGCAACATCATCAATTATATATGCATAATAATTATATAATTGTGGTAAATAATCATTTAGCTTGTTCATATGCCAATATATATTTGGGGATTAGTTTATCCTATCTCCATATAAGTATATAAAGTATTGATTAATTGGTGACAATTAGACATCTTAATAGAAGGATTTAAAACATCACCAATTAAGTAAACATGAGGAATTGGAAAGAAATATTTTTTGAACTTTGCTTGCATTTTTTCAACAACATCCTTATATTTTTATTTCTTCTTAAATTCAGAGAGTAGAAAAGAAACTTCAACTATATGCTCCAGAAAACTCAACAGTGGCTGTGTAAAATTTATGTAAAAATTTAACAACCTCATTAATGACCTCCCAAGTATTAGTCGTTAACATACAGTTTGGATCAGTACAGTGCGCATTAGCAACTTCAGTTATCGACAATCTATATTTGTAGCAATATTTAAAAAATAAGTATGTATAATTCCATATGGTAACAATTTCATCTGGCATGAATCTGGGGTTAAGGTTATGTTCGGTACACTTAGTCTTAAGTTCCCTAATTCTAGATTGTCTATTATTTTCTTGAATAACACCAACTGCTCTTCTAACGTGAGTAATCTCAGCCGAAAATAAATCAAGGCCACTTTTAACAATTAAATTATAAACATGACATGCACATCTAACATGAAATATTTCGTCAAGTGGTTGTTTCAAATGCAGTCTTAAAATTAAAATAGCGGTATTATTGTTAGAAGCATTATTAAAAGACATACATAATTATTTTAAGATTGTAAAATGCAACAACTTTGCAAATAGTATTACTTATAAAAATACCAATATGACTTTGATCTTCATATATTTAAAAGCGATAATATGTTTTTGCATACAATATTATTATCTATCCAATGACATGTAATTGTCAAATAATCATTTTCATTAGCAGCATGGCTAATAGTAGAAGCTAGAGAAACTCTACAAAGGATATGATCAAACAAATAACATATGTATGTCTGATATTGTCCATGAAGTCTAAATATATCATATCGAGAAGTACTTCTAGGGATACCTTTAAATAAAGGATTATAAATCTTTTGAATATACATAATAAGATATGATGAAGAAGCAAACGAAAAAGGTAGACAACCGAAAGAAATCATTTTTGCTAACTACTCGCGATCCTTCATTTTATCATATTTCATAAGTCATTCAGTACTAGGGTTTAGAGTTCCTTGATTTTTATCTAAATCAAAGCCCCATTCTATAGGGTGATTAATTCTCATATGTCTACTAAGTGTCCTAGTCCCCCCTAAACTTCCGTCAATCTTATGTTTAAAATCATCTTTACAAATTCTGCATCTAACTCTATCAGAATTCTCTATTTTCTCAAAATATTTCCAAACTTAACTTCTCCTTCTTCGATTACTAATCGGGGCCTCGGGTGGTCTATTACTAATGCCACGACCACCACCTCTGCTACCGACTCCAACACTACTAGGTGTAAGTGGTGTCTCATCTTCAATTTCTAATTCATTATCTTCTATACCGAAATCTTCTGTAATTGTTCATAATCTTTATTATTATCAGATGATGTTTCAGAAACATATGTAAGATCATTTAAATTACTACTAGAAGTTGAAGTAGTACCTCTTTTTCTATTTCTCCGATTACCCCGATTAGCAACCTTATTACAAACGTTTTTTGCGGCATCAAACATATTGTGAAAATTTAACTACTAATGAAAATTAAATATGAAAATAAAATATTAAATAAGAGAAAGAGTTGGAATGAGTGCACCGAATTCCTCCATAAATTAAACACTTGATGATTTTTGAAGTCTTGAAATTGAATTTCGCAACTCCGATGTTACCACGAAGAAACGTCAATTGTTCAAAGTTCAAACTTCAAATAATACTGTCACGACCCAAATTCTAATCTAGGCCGCGATGGCGCCCAACACCGATGTTAGGCAAGCCAACACAATTAAACTAGTGAGTCTCATTTATTTTTATAAAAAACTTTTCCAATCAATGCCTAGGTTTCAATGACTAAGCATGTGAAAATAAATATTATCAAAGGCAAATTTAATTGCAATGATCAAAAGAAGTAAATTTAAATAGATACATTCCCAAAAGAATAGTCTACTAATGTGTGTGCCAGGAACTGGTGTCACAAGTATACATTCATCTAGTAGAATGAATCAAAAGAATACATCTATTCTACTGTCTGGAGTAGAGTAGACAGAATAAACAAAAGAAAAGACTACAACGCGCTGCTGAACGGCATCAAGAGAAGCAGCTCACCGTGGAATCTCTGATCTCGGGGTCAAGAACGTGCTCCATACTGGTAACCAGATGCACCTGCCACAGAACATGTACAATTAAGTACAGAAGCGTAAATGAGTACATAAACATTATGTACCCAGTAAGTATCCAGTATAATCTCGAAGAAGTAGTGACGAGAGGTCGACTTGACACTTACTAGGGCCAACCATTTTATTAAGCATACGACTAAGCATGAGTATCGTGGCTAAAATAGCAGAATATAACAGGAAATAACAAGCTTTTTTATAAATATAATTATACATGATTTTCAGTTAACAGTTTATGTTTTAAGGCATTTTAGACAATTCAAGTCACAGTAGTGCCAAGCAAATAACATGCACAGATAGTGTCGTGGGCATAAGACCCGATCCAACATAATAAAAAATATGCACTGCTGGAGGGTCGAACAGAGTGAACCATAGATGCATCTATTACCCCGCTCGCAGATCATACATGTGACACATGCAATACAAGCAAGCACGTCAAGCATGCAAATATAGGATTTATCAAGAAATCAAGTATTCAAGCAATGTCAACTTCTCTTAAATGTCACAAGGATATTGTTCACCCTATTAGGTTCTATTCACCAATTAGATAAGATCTAAGCAAGTAAATTTCACAATAAGGTTTCAAGTATAACAAATAAGCATGCTTTTGGGGTCCTAGGCTACCCGGACTTAAGCATAATAGTAGCTACTCATGGACTCTCGTCACCTCGTGCGTACGTAGCCCCCACAATTAATAGCACATGATTATTTACTTCACATATGGGGACAATTCCCTCTTACAAGGTTATAAAGGACACTTACCTCGTTTCGAGCCTACTTCCAACTCAAGAATGTGCCTGAACCTCCAAATTCGTCGCCCAACAACTCGAAACTAACCAAACATCACATAAACTAATCAATCTATGCTCCAATGTTCACATTTCCCCATATAAATGATTACCCAACCTAGTTTGCAAGATTCCTAAAATTCACCCCAGGCCCACATGCTCGGATTCCGGAAGTTTTTAAGGAACGTTGTTACCCATAACCTTAGGATCATTAATATATAATTTTTACTAGATTCCTTAACAAATTTCGTGGTTAAATCTTGTTTTTACAAAAACCCTAGGTTTTACTCTAAACCAATAATTTTCACTAATCTTTGTGTGTTAATATACCCAAAAACCAAGTACTAAACACACATTAAGTATGAATAACTTACCTCAAGATGCTACATCGAAATCTCTGCTTTGGGAGCTCCTAAATCGCCCAAGGATATAATAAATGCCCTCAAATATGCCTAAGTCCATATTTTAAAATGACATCACTGCCTCCAGTGCTTTCGCACCTGCAACGTCTAGACTGCACTTGCGGTCTCGCTTCTACGGACCAACGTCCGCATCCGCGGAAAAGGGAGGGGTTGGCAGGGATCACACCTGCAGAAGGGAGCCCGCACTTGCGGCTCCGCTTTTGCGGAACCTGAGCATCCACTCAATGGACGCATCTGTGAGGTTTTGACCATATCTGCGATCCCGCGCCTGCGGGTGGCCAATCGGAGGTGCGGTCGCGCCAGATCTGGTGCACCAGCAACTCTTTTAGAGCTTGGACTTGCCTCGCGCGACGTCTGAATGGCATCCGGGGCCCCCGAGGCCCCGTCCAAACATACCAACGAGTTCTAGATCATAAACGGACTCGCTCGAACCTTCGGAACGCCCGAAATACTTTTAAATCTAAGAATCATACCCCAAAACCAACTAAATCCAACTTATGAACTTTGAGTTCTTGAATTCACTTCCAACACGCTGAAACGTACTTATACTACTCGAAATGATACCAAATTTTGCGAGCAAGTCATAAATGGCATACGGAACTATTCCCGGTCCCGAAATTCCGTTCGGACCTCGATATCACCAAAACACGTTCCAAGCCTCATTTTTGAATTTCAAGAATCATATTTCACTATTTGGCGCCGAAACGCTCCCGGGTCATCCAAAACTCGTTTCGAATATACACCCAAGTCCAAAATTATCATACGAACCTATTGGAACCTTCAAAACCCAAATCCAAGGTCGTTTACTAAAAATGTTGACCGAAGTCAAACTTGGCCTTTAAGGCCAACCTTAAGGAACTAAGTGTTCCAATTCCAACCAAAACTCTTCCAAATCCCGAACCAACCATCCCCGCGAGTCATAAATCATTAAAAGAAAGTACGGGAAGTCTTATTTAGGGGAACAGGGTTCTAGAAAGCAAAACAATTGGTCGGGTCGTTACATTCTCCACCTCTTAAACAAACGTTCGTCCTCGAACGGGTCTAGAATCATATCTGGAGTGCTGAACAAGTTTGGATATCTGCTCCGCATGTCCTCCTCAGACTCCCAAGTCGCCTCCTCGACTGGTTGTCCCCTCCACTGGACCTTCATGGCGGTAATCCTCTTAGACCTCAACTGGCGATCCTGCCTGTCAATAATAGCAATTGGTTCCTCCTCGTAGCCCAACCTCTCTTCTAGCTGAATGGTACTGAAATCTAACACATGAGAGAAGTCGGCGTGGTACCTCCGGAGCATAGACACATGAAAAATCGTATGAACTCCTGATAAGATAGGAGGTAAAGCGAGCTCATAAGCAACCTCCCCAACTCGCCTCAACACCTCAAATGGGCCTATAAACCTGTGGCTCAACTTTCCCTTTTTCCCGAATTTCATAATACCCTTCATCGGCGAGACTTTCAAGAGAACCTTATCACCGACCATAAATGATACATCACGCGCTTTGTGGTCCGCGTAACTCTTCTTTCTGGACTGTTCTATGCGAAGTCTCTCCTGAATCAGCTTTACCTTTTCCAAGGAATCCTTTACCAAATCGGTACCATATAACTTAGCCTCGCCAAGCTCAAACCACCGATGGGAGAACGACATCGTTGACCATATAAAGCCTCAAATGGAGACATCTCAATGCTTAGACTGATATATGTTGTTGTAAGCAAACTCGGCCAAAGGCAAGAACTAATCCCACTACCCTCCAAAGTCAATCAGACATGCTCTAAGCATGTCCTCCAATGTTTGAACCGTCCGCTCCGATTGCCTGTCGGTATGAGGGTGAAATGTTGTGTTGAGCTGTACACGGGTGCCCAACTCACTCTGTACGGCTCTCCAGAAATGCGAGGTGAACTGAGGACCTCTATCTGATATGATGGACACAGGCACACCGTGAAACAGAACTATATCCCGAATGTAGATCTGGGCCAACCTCTCCGCAGTATAAGTAGTGGCTACTGGAATGAAACGTGCCGACTTGGTCAACCTGTCCACAATAACCCAAACCGCATCGAACTTCCACAAAGTCCGTTGCAACCCAACTACGAAGTCCATAGTGATGCGCTCCCATTTACACTCAAGTATAGGCATCTGCTGGAGTAGACCTCTTGGCCTTTGGTGCTCATACTTAACCTATTGGCAATTTAGACATCTAGCCACATACTCCACTATATCTTTCTTCATCCGCCGCCACCAGTAGTGTTGCCTCAGGTCACAATACATCTTCGTAGCGCCAGGATGAATAGAATACCGTGAATTGTGAGCCTCTTCTAGAATCTTCTCCCTTAAGCCATCAACATTAGGAACACATAGGCGACCCTGAAGTCGCACAAAACCATCCTCGCGAATAGAAACTTCCTTGGAACCACCTTGTAGTACCGTCTCCCGAAGGACTGCCAAGTGCGGATCATCAACCTGTCGAGCCTTGATCTATCCCAATAATGAGGACTGAGCAACAACACATGCAAGAACTCGGCTGGGCTCTGAATGTCCAGCCTCACAAGTCTGTTAGCCAAGGACTAATTGTCCAAAGTTAGTGGCCTCTCCTCCACTGAAATGAATGCCAAGCTACCCATACTCTCTGTGATGTTTTAGACTTCAATACTACACAATAATATAAGTTAATTGTGCAGTACCCAATTTTCGAGTGCTGTCTAATAAGAAGAACCTGGTTCTTCTTGGTGTACTACTTTCTACTATTGCGGAATAATAAAGCAGTAAAGTAAAGACAAAAAGATTTTTACATGGAAAACACCTGGCTAAAAAGGTGAAAAAACCACGACCTACTCCTCAGTAGGATTTGCTCAAACACTTCACTAAAAACTCTGAGCCAAACGGACTTACAAAATAAACTCTTTTGTAATCCTAGGACTAACTTTAATCCTCTTTGTATCAACTAGCCTCTAGCTAATTTCTACGGATTTCAAGCTAACTATAACTTGAACAATGTGTACCTATTACAACTGCTTCTATGAAAGCTGAAAAGATACAATATTGAAACACCTACTACAATTAACTAGACTCAATACATCAACGATGAAACTGTTTCTTCTAGTTGAACTGTAGTCTTCGCACAATACTTCTGCTTGCAAAATATCCTGAGAATTTTTGCTTTTCAGAACTTGATTCACTTTTGTCTTTGTGCATCACCTCTTTCAGCAGTAATACATTGAGTATTTATAGAGTCAGTTGTTGAATACATGGTTCAGTTCTGATCCAACTCTACCTGGGTATACGAGTTCGACTATGACTCAACTTCCTTCTCTATTTCTGTCCTTGCTGAAATTAACTTCAATCGTCTTTATCAGTTTGCAACCTTTTCGTATTAGTAGACATCCTTTTAGCTCTTTGATACTCAGCAATCACTGGTATCTCCTATGCATGAACAATTCTTGTGCCAACTGTTCCGTTCAGATGTGTGTACTCTGATGGACCTGGTTCAACTTGTCAATCTTCAAAACTCATTCAGTGACATGGGCCAACAAATTCCACCTTTTTGATGATGACAAACTCTGTGTTTTTATCTTGTATACACTTCAAACACTTTATACAGTTTTAAGCATTAATCATTGAGCACCAGGTACAATAGGTTATAACTATCACTTTTTGAAAAAAAACACACACCCAACACAACACATCTTCCCCCTTTTGGCATCATCGAAAAGTTGCAAAATGATAC
>MDKH01182210.1:0-16237 GCA_005239495.1 Nicotiana undulata
AAACTCACCCGAGCCCTCGGGGCCCAAAACCAAAAACACACACGTCTCCCAATACATCCTACGAACTCATTCAAGCTTTTATATCATAAAATTATCATCAAAACCACGGAATTAAACCTCTAAATCCAATTAATCAAACTTAAGAACTTTAAGATTCTAGAATTCACTTCAATACGCCGAACCGGCCTAAACTGCTTGGAACGACTTCAAACTTTGCAGATAAGTTATAAATGACACCACGGAACTATTCCCGGTCTCGAAATCTCACTCGGACCTCGGGAACATCACATCACTTTCCATGCCACATTTCAAGTTTTTTTAAAAACCTCAAAACCTCATTATGATCCGAAACCACTCAATTCACGCCCGTTTTACACCAAATTTTACAAATAAGATAAATAATATATAATAAACCTGTTCCGGGATCCGGAACCACAATACGGACCCGGTAACGGTTTTCACATAATTATTCATTTTCAAAATCCTTTATTATTTTCAGAAAACAATTTACCTTAAAAATTCATTTCTCGGGCTTGGGACCTCGGAATTCGATTCCGAGCATATGCCCAAGTCCCATATTTTCCTACGGACCCTCCGGGACCGTCGAGTCATGGGTCCAGGTCCGTTTACCAAAAATGTTGACCAAAGTCAACTATATTCATTTATTAATTATCAAAACTCATTTTCATCAAATTCTCACCTAATAGCTTCCCGGCTACACGCCCGGGCTGCGCACTCAAATCGAGGTGAGACAAACGGAGGCTCTCGGAGCCTCGAAACACAGATATAGCTTAAATTACATAAGATGACCTTTTGGGTCATCACAGTAAGGTTGGTTAAATACTCTAGTATGTTGGTATGAAACATTGGTAACAAACCCAAGCATGTGAATATGACTAAGTGCTAAGAGTGGTGAAATGAAATGATGAACAAGAATTGTGGTTGATTTAATCGTACTACGCTGATTGTGATAATGTCTTATATGAGTCGTAGTTGGGCAAGATTTGTTGTGACTTGAACTCATATAGATGGTGGGTTGTATTGAAATCGTGTTCTTATAATGAAATTCTCTGTGATTGAATTATCAATTGAAAATGTTAACATGAGTTGTGATCGTCCGGTGGGATCGGGTTGCGCTCCGCAACAGGAGGAATAAGGGTGGAATATGATTGTACGGTGGGATCGGGTTGCACGCCGCAACAAGACGTAATAAGGCTGAGTTGTGATTGTCTGGTGGGATCGGGTTGCGCTCCGCAACAGGAGGAATAAGGGTGGAATATGATTGTACGGTGGGATCGGGTTGCACGCCGCAACAAGACGTAATAAGGCTGAGTTGTGATTGTCTGGTGGGATCGGGTTGCGCGCCGCAACATAATAAATAAATATGATTGTTAGGTGGGATCGGATTGCACGCCGCAACAGGTAGAAATAAGGGTGGAATGTTGAGAAGAAATAAGTGTGGAGTGTGATGGTGTTGAGATAAGAACCTATGGAACTTTAAATCTGATTATTTCGGTATCTCTGTGTGGTGACTGTTTGACATCTATGACTATTTCTTATTTGTGCATTGTTGATCTTACTTAGAGTAAAGTTGTTCATACATACTAGTACTATTCAATGGTACTAACGTCCCTTTTGCCGGGGGCGCTATATTTTATGATGATTGTAGGTGGTTCCGTAGCAGGTAACTCAGCCCACCGACAGTAGTGTCTCCTCTCCGTTTCGTCAGCCGTGTTGGTGAGCCCCCTTCCCTCTTGGGGCTATGTGTGGTTCATGACACCTTCTCTTGGGTCTGTTTTGTATTGTAAGGTATAGCCGGACCCTTGTTGCCGACAAGTATTGTATATACTCCTACTACTCTTAGAGGCTCCGTAGACACAATGTGGATATTGTACATATGTATTTTGGATAGTAACAATCGGGGTCCGCGGGGTAGAAGTATGTATGTTGTATGTATTTTGGTAAGCATTTGGTATCATAGGTTGTCAACGCTAAGAGGATGAAATGAATTCAAGTTGTAATTTTATGTTTAAGACTAACTTGCTATTTCACATGTACATCATATATTGAAATCACGTGGGTAATGCGTGGGATAGAAAAGGCAAATCCAGGTCCGCTTGACTGGGGTCCTCCGGTTGAGCGCCGATCGTGTCCCTCTATTTTGGGGCGTGACACCTAGACAACCATATGATAGCATCCATGGCATCCCAACATCATTAAAGGAGAAGGATGAAGCTCTGGAAGCTCCAAGAAGGCCCATGACAAGGCCTCAAACAAAGAAATTTCAAGACAAGCTTATTGGGCTTCAATTGACAATTAAAAAGTGTCTTATGATAGAAGAAGAGCTCCAATACAAGGAGGATCTTTGGAGGCCCAAATTAAAGTCCAAGAGGAGATGGAATGAGGCCCAAATATGCCCCAAAAGGGAGGAATTTTCAGCAGCCCAAATAAGCCCAAAATTAGTTTCTAGAATATTGAAGATTAATATTATTATTGTGAGTTCTTTTGAACCTTTGTGAATTTTACTTTGAGATTTATCTTGCAACCCTAGCTAGTTCATAGCTTAAAGTAGTAAGATAATTTTCTTTCTTGTGATATCTTTGGTTTCTTTTGATATTCTTTGAAGGCGACTAGTTTCTTTTACTAGTTGTTGTCGTAAGTTATTCAAACTAGAAGTCAAGATCTGAATCTAGTTCTTGATTAGCTTATCTGTAGTGAAGGCAGGTTTCATAACCAACTTGTTGTCATTAGGATCTTGTCAAAATCTAGATTAACATAATCTGGGGGTTCTTGGATCTTTCCTTGAATTTCCACATATCTTGTTTATTTTTCTTAGTTTCTCAATTCCATTGCATTTCTTTACTGCTTCCGCGTTTCTTCAACTTCTTTTCTTTAAGTTCTTGGATCCCAACCTTTGTGTTATCAAGTGGTATCAGAGCGGTTGTATCAAGATTCAGTTCTTGATAAATCTTGGGGATTTCTGAACAAAAAAAAAAAGAAAAAAAAAAGAAAAGCAGTACTATTAAAAAATGAAGAAAAAAAAACAAAATTCTTTCAAAGAAAAAAAAAGGGAGAAATATACTGCTCTTCAAGAAATCAGATTTTTATTGTGTTTGTTTCCAAAATCAAGAAAGGAAACAAGAAGAGGAGATCCTAGATCTTTAAGGATAAGAAAAAAAGATCAATTTTCTTACTCCTTTGATCTTGTTCTAAAATTCCTTTCCTTTGTTCGAGTTTTGTTTCAACTAAATCCTACTCTTTCTAGGATTGGTTCTTCACTTTCTTTAGTGCGCCAAAATTCTTTATTTTACTACTAAGGACTTTGATACTAGTTTGGTTTAATTATAAATCTACAAGGTATTTTCCAAAGGTTAATTGAGGGGGAAAAGGCAAGAGTGTGCGAGAACAATTGAGGGAAATAGCCAAGTTTGAGTGATAACATTTTATTTTTGGCTTTTTTAAAAGATGTCTCATACAAGTGCTAGTGATGAACAAAGGGCTCTTCAGGAAGCTGAAATCCGAGCAAGAAATGATTTCACTCTACAAGCTATGCATCAACAATTCGAGAGATGGAACCTGCAATTCAAAGAGATAAGGAATACTATTGCTGAACAAAATGAGACAATAGCTGCACTTAGGAGGGGTAATCAACCTGATGTACAACCTCGAAATAATCCTAGGCCTCATAATAGAAGAAATGAACCCCATGCCCCCATTGTAAATCAAGAAAATCTTATAGATGATGTTGTAGATGATCTTTATGTAAATCTAGATAGGATGGGAAGAGATATGAGGGGACAATGAGGTAGAGTAGAAGATGATAATATTAGTAACATAAAAATGAAGATGCCATCTTTTAAAGGCACAAGAGACTCAGACTTGTACCTTGATTGGGAGCGGAAAGTTGAGGCCATCTTTGACTGTCACAACTACTCTAAAGGTAAGAAGGTTAAGCTTGCTGTTGTTGAATTTTCTGATTATGCTTCTATTTGGTGGAAAAAACTTACAAGGGACAGACAACAAGATGGAGAACCACCCATTGCTACTTGAACCGAGATGAAGAGAGTCATGAGGAAGAAGTTTGTGCCTTCCCACTTTCAAAGAGACCTACAACTGCGTCTTCAGACCTTGAAGCAAGGAACCATGACTGTTGATGAATACTTTAAAGCTATGGATATGGTTATGATCCAAGCTAATTGTATGGAAGAAGAAGAGGCCACTATGGCTAGATTTCTTAATGGTTTAAATAGAGAAATAGCTGATCTAGTAGAGATACAACAATATGTAACTATAGATGAATTAGTAGATTTGGCTGTAAAAATAGAAAATCAAAATAAAAGAAGGGAGCAAGCTAGCTCATGGAGAAGTCGGCCAAACACCAATTCCAAGAAGCCATGGCCAAAACAAGAAGTGATTTCTAGACCTCGAGAAGACAAGGTGAAAGGTAAAGTTGATGAGAAAGATGGAGGTAAAGCTTTCAATTCTAGATCCTCTAAACCTTCTAGTTCCATTCAATGTCACAAATAGGTCATATGATGCATGAATGTCCAAATAGAAGAAATATTCTTTTGAGAGAAGATGGAGGATATGAGAGTGAAAAAAGTGAGGAAGCAGAGAGTGTAAGTGAAGATGATGTAGAACTTCCTAATGACGGTTTGGTTGGGTTAGTTATGAGGACTATAGATGGAGAATATCAGGATGAAAAAAGTGAGGAAGAGGAAGAAGAGGAAGGTGTGAGTGAAGATAATTTAGAGTTGCCTTTTAATGATGGGTTGGTTGGGGTAGTTAGGAGGATTATGACTATTAATTTAGGAATCAATAGGGAAGAACAAAGGGAGAATATATTTCATACTAGGTGTGGAATAAAGGGGAAAACTTGTTCTATGATTACTGATAGTGGTAGTTGTGCTAATGTGGTGAGTTCACACTTGGTGAACATGTTAGAGCTTGCATGCATGAAACACCCTAAGCCCTATAGACTCCAATGGTTGAATGATAGTGGTGAACTGAAAGTCAACAAACAATGCATGATATCCTTCAATGTTGGTAGGTATGTGGATGATGTTCTTTGTGATGTGGTCCCTATGCAATCTTGCCACATCTTGTTAGGTCGTCTGTGACAATATGATAGGAATGTTTTTTATGACAATCTTGATAGTGGTGAACTTAAAGTCAACAAACAATGCATGATATCCTTCAATGTTGGTAAGTATGTGGATGATGTTCTTTGTGATGTGGTCCCTATGCAATCTTGCCACATCTTGTTAGGTCGTCCGTGACAATATGATAGGAATGTTTTTCATGATGGAAGAAAGAATAGATATTCTCTTGATCTTAATGGCAAGAAGCATACTCTTGCACCTTTAAGTCCTTCTCAAGTATTTGAGGATCAAAAGAGATTGAGGGAAGTAATGGGAAAACAAAGGGGAGAAAAAAAATGAGCTTGAGGGAAAAGAAAAGAAATATGGCCAAGAGAGAGATAGAGAGGGCATCAACTTGAGCAAACTGGTAAAAGATGGTTTGAGTGATAAAAAGGAAGTTTTGGTGAGTGAAAAGAGGCAAAGGAAAAGAAAAAGGAGAGTTTGTACATAAAAGCCAAAGAGTGTTTGAATGCAAGAAAAAGGGGTTGCCCATTATACTACTTGCTTACAAAGAAGTTTTGATTAATTCTGAGCTACTAACTTCTTCTTTGCCAAGTAGTGTTTCTTATCTTTTGCAGGATTTTGATGATATCTTCCATGAGGATATCCCTAAAGGTCTACCACCTTTTCATGGCATTGAGAACCAAATTGACTTTGTGCCTGGAGCACAAATTCCAAATAGGCCTACTTATAGAAGTAATCCAGAAGAGACAAAAGAGTTTCAAAGGCAAGTTGAGGAGTTACTTGAGAAAGGTTTTGTGAGAGAGAGCATGAGCCCTTGCTCTGTTCCCGTCCTATTGGAACCCAAAAAGGATGGAACTTGGAGGATGTTCGTGGATTGTAGAGCAATCAACAAGATAACGGTAAAGTATCGACATCCTGTCCCTCGTCTTGATGACATGTTGGATCAATTGCATGGATCCAAAATATTTTCTAAAATTGATCTAAAAAGTGGTTACCATCAGATTCAAATGAATCCCGGAGATGAATGGAAAACTTCTTTTAAGACCAAATATGGGCTTTATGAGTGGTTAGTTATACCTTTTGGGTTGACTAGTTCACCCAGCACTTTCATGAGATTGATGAATCATGCTTTTAAGGATTTTCATGGGAAATTTGTGGTATTTTATTTTGATAATATCTTGATTTATTCTAAAAATCAAGATGAGCATGTGGAACACTTAAAACAAGTTTTTGAAGTTCTAGAAAGCAACACTTGTTTGCTAATCTTAAGAAGTGTACTTTTTGTGTGGATCGTGTGGTGTTCTTGGGTTTTGTAGTTAGTTCTAAGGGAGTTGAAGTTGATGAAGAGAAAATCAAGGCAATCAAAGAATGGCCTAAACCTAACAGGGTAACTAAAGTTAGGAGTTTTCATGGGCTTGCTAGTTTTTGTAGGAGATTCGTTAGAGATGTTAGCACCATTGTTGCTCCTTTAACTGAAGTCATTAAGAAAGATAAGGTTTTTTCATGGGGAAAAGAACAAAATGATGCTTTTAACTTGTTGAAAGAAAAACTGTGTTCGGCTCCTCTTTTGCAATTACCTGATTTTTCTATGTCTTTTGAGGTTGAATGTGATGCCTTTGGAAAAGGAATAGGTGTTGTTTTGATGCAAGGCTCGAATCCCATTGCATACTTTAGTGAAAAGCTGAGTGGAGCTACATTGAACTACTCAACTTATGACAAAGAGCTATATGCTTTGGTAAGGGCTTTAGCTTCATGGCAACATTATTTGTGGCCAAGAGAGTTTGTGGTGAAGACTGATCATGAATCCTTGAGATATTTGAAGAGCCAAGGTAAGCTTAATCGTCTCCATGCAAAATGGGTTGAATTCATTGAAACATTCACATATGTGATTGCTTACAAGCAAGGAAAAGATAATGTGGTTGCTGATGCACTTTCAAGAAGGTATGTCTTGGTTTCTTCTCTTATGTGATGACACAAAGGGTCATTTTAAGAATTTAGACCCAATTCTAGGCTTATTAGCCATAAAAAGACTAATTTGAAATACCTCGATCTGCGTGCGCAATTCAGACGTGAAACCGGAAAGCTTTTATGTTAAAATATGAGAAATAGTTATTTCTAGAGTTTAAAATTTGATTATAGTTGACTTTGATCAACATTTTGAGTAAACGGAGCCCGAAAATGAATTCTGAGGTCCCAAGCCTTAGAAATCAATTTTTGAAAGAAATTGTTTTGCTGAAATATCAATGAAATAAAGAAAAGAATTAATGTTTGAAACCATTGGCATCGAGCCCGTATTTTGGTTTCGGAGTCCGCTACAGATTTGTTATAGTATTTAAAGGTTTATTGTTAAATTTGGTGAAAAACGGAGTTCGTTTGATGTGATTCAGACATTCGGTTGAAAAATTATGAACTTTAAGTGTTCTTGATGAAAATGATGAGTTTTGAGGCTTAATTCATAGTTTTACATGTTATTTTCATGATTTGATCGCACGAGCAAGTCCGTATGATGCTTTTAGACTTGCGTGCATGTTTGTCTTAGAGCCCCGAGGACTCGGATGAGTTTCAAATAGGTTTGGGTTGTGTTGCGCTCGTTCTTTCTTATGCTCCGATGTCATTTCTTCAAGCATAAATGATATCATATTGAACAAATGAGATTCAATGTTTGTTTTAAATGAAGTATTAGATCCGTATCGTAATTACGGACCCGTAGCAAAAAGAATCACTGAATTTGGACATCATATGAGGATGTTATGGTAATTTTACTAAGGTTTCCAGATTTTTCAGGTTAATTACGAAATTGTTTCTGACGGCGTATTAAAAATCTGCACTATTTGCAAATATTAAAACCTACATATCGCCTTCATTATAAGGTCAAATTGAGTGATTCAAAAGCCTAACTTGACTAGAATTTCACAAGAAATCCATTGGATACATAAAAATCAAGTTTAGGGATCCTTTGGCACGAGAAACGAGGTAGAATAGCTGGCACAAAAATATATTAAAAACAGGCAGACCTTCTTCTTCAAATTTTCGAACCCTACAACCCTAGGAACGAATTTCTTCACCAAATATCATCCCCAAGTCATAGGTAATCAATTCTAAACTTTACTCTTTCAATTACCCATTGTTTTTTCATCACTTTTATATCAAAAACTAAGAATTTTCATGGTAAAAATTAAGGGTTTGGGTAGAATTAGGAAATTTCGTAAAAATCGAATCTTTACCTCGAATTGAGGTCGGATTTCGTGTGATGACCAAAAAGGTCATCCCGTGTATTTTTAGCTAAATCTGTATTTCGAGGTGATGAAAGCCTCCTTCTATCCCACCTTGATTTGCGTGCGCAACCCAGGGGTGTAGCTGGGAAGCCGTTATTAAAAAAAATTGATAAAATGGCAATTTTGTGTTGGAAATTTGATATAGTTGACTTTGGTCAACATTTTTGGTAAACGGACCTGGACCCGTGAATGGACGGCCCCGGAGGGTCCGTAGGAAAATATGGGACTTGGGCGTAGGCTCGGAATCAAATTCCGAGGTCCCAAGTCCGAGAAATGAATATTTTAAAAGAAATTATTTTCTGAAAAATATAAAGGTTTTTGAAAGTGAAATGTTATGTGAAACCTGTGGTATCAGGGCCGTATTATGGTTCCGGAGCCTGGTACAGGTTCGTTATGGGTTTTATGTATTATCTGTGAAGTTTGGTAAGAAACGGACTTGGTTTGATGTGATTCGGAACCAAAATGCAAAATTTGAAGTTTAAGAATTTTTGAGAAATTTCATTGATTTTGGGGTTTAATTCGATGTTTATGATGTTATTTTGGTGATTGGATTACACGAATAAGTCCGTAGGATGTTTTCGAGGTTGTGTGCACAATTGGTTTGGAGTTCCGAAGGCTTGGGTGAGTTTCGGGTAGGTTCCAGGATGTTTTAGGCCTAAATCAGGGTTGTTGCAAGTTCAGAGAAGTGCAGATCTCTGAACCCGCCAGTGCGGTCCGCGGTCGCCTTTATGTGGTCCGCGGTGGAAGGGTCTTCGCGGCAGCGGACGCCTTTGTGCGGTCCGCGGTTGGGGTGGGGGGCTTCGCGACATCGGTCATCTTTGTGCGGTCCGCGGTAGGGCCTTCGCGGCAGCGGTCGCTTTTGTGCGGTCCGCGGTGGGGGCCTGAGGGGGTATATTTAAACGGGATTTTCAGTTATTTTTCATTTTTCAAAACCCTAAAAACATAAGAGGTGATTTTTCAAACACACTTTCTTCTCCAAAACATTAGTAAGTGATTTCTAACTCATTTTCTTTACTCCTTAACTTCTTTTTACAAGATTTCATCCTAGAATCTAGGGTTTTCATGGTGGAATTGGGAATTTTGGGAAAAACCTAAGAAAATTGAAATTTGGGGATTTAGACCTCAAATTGAGGTATGATTCCAAAACCATTTATATATCTGGGCTTGGGGGTGAATGGGTAATCGAGTATTGGTCCGAATTTCGAGTTTGGACCGAGCGGGCCCGGGGTCGATTTTTGACTTTTTGGGGAAAACTTTAGAAAATCATTTCCATGCATAAGAATTTATTCATTTAGCATTTATTGATATAATTAAGTAACTTGTGGCTAGATACGAGCGAGTTGGTGATGGAATCAAGAGGTAAATCGGTAGTTGAGGCTTGAATTGTGTTCGTGGCATCGATGTAAGTGTTTGGCCTAACCTTAGCTTGAGGGAATAAGTGTTGAGTCTTATTTGCTACATGTTTATTCCATGTCCAATGTATAGGTGAGGTAACGAGTACCTATATGTTGTGGTCAAGCATGCCGGTGAGTCGAATATGAACAATTATGTGATTTTCATTGAGTTTTATTACGTTATGGATTTAATATTGATTTGGCAGTTATTCGTTTGAGGGAAATTCTTGGATGTGAACCCTGTTGAGTACTTGAGCGGTTTAGAGATATTTTGTTAAATTATACACTTGTGTAGGATTGGTTATAGCTGTGTCCCTTTGTCGGGGCGGTATTATTACTGTTGATTATTTCTTTGCATTTATAGTTTCTTATTGTTAATTTCTTAACCAAACTTTTGTTTTTGTTAATTATGCACGAGGGGACATTCCGTGCCATATTTATGTTGTTTATGCACGAGGGGACATTCCATGCCATGTTATGATATTTATGTACGAGGGGACATTCCGTACCATGTTTACGTTGTTTATGCACGAGGGGACATTCCATGCCATGTTTATGATATTTACGTACGAGGGGACATTCCGTACCATGTTTATGATATTTACGTACGAGGGGACATTCCGTACCATGTTTATGTTGTTTATGCACGAGGGGACATTTCGTGCCATGTTTATGATATTTACGTACGAGGGGACATTCCATACCATGTTTATGTTTATTTATGCACGAGGGGAAATTCCGTGCCGTGTGATTGATATTTATGCACGAGGGGACATTCTGTGCCGTGTGATTGATATTTATGTACGAGGGGACATTCCGTGCCGTGTTGTGATACTTTAGCACGAGGGGACATGCCATGCCGTTTCTTTTCACTTGTTCATTTCGTGTTGTTAATTCTCGTTATTATTTTGATATTTACACTGTTGCCTCGTTCCGTCATTTCAGTAATTGCTACCCCTTTCCCCAGCATGTTTCCCCCGTTATTGTACTTAACTGCTTACGTCCTGTTGTTATTCCCTGTTATATTTTGTTAAACTGCACAGGTGATATTAATTGTCGTGTCCTAGCCTCGTCACCACTTCGCTGGGGTTAGGCTCGGCACTTACTCAGTACATGGGGTCGGTTGTACTGATGCTACACCTGCACTTCTTTATGTTGTGCAGATTACGGTACCGGACCTAGTAGACACTGATTGAGGAGGCTTCCTTCAGTCCACCAGGCGACACTGAGGTAGTCCTGCAGGCGTCCGTAGGCCTTGGCGTCACCTCCTATCTCATTCTTTATTCTGTCTTTTCTTTGTATTTCGGAGACAGTAGTACTTGTTTATTCAGACCGTTGTTTTTAGTATTCTTAGATAGTCCGTGAAATTGTGGTACCGCTTTTTGGGAGTTGTATTACAGATTTTTGATAAATTAAGCACTTAAGTTGATATATTTCATTTCTTCTGCACTTTATCTCTACTTGTCATTGTGAACACTTTTAACTGCTTAAATAATAAAGGAAATAAGTTATATTAACCAGAACGTTGGCTTGTCTAGCGGGTTCAACGTTAGATGCCATCACGGTCCCGACGATGGGATTTAGAGACGTGACAAGTTGATATCAGAGCTCTAGGTTGCTTAGGTCTCACAATTCACGGACAAACTTGGTAGAGTCTGAGGGATCGGTACGGAGACGTTTGTACTTATCCCCCAGAGGCTGCAAAGTTAGGAATAACTTCACATCTTTTCTTCTCTGTCGTGCGATCTGAGTTCTAAATGCTAACTGAGCTTCTATTCTATTCTCTCGCAGATGGAGAGAACGCGTGCTTCCTCACCTACCGGTCAGCAGCCCGATCCTCCTGTTACAGCTCCTGCTAGAGGCCGAGGTCGTGCTAGAGGCCGAGGCAGAGCCAGGGCTCAGCCCAGAGCAAAAGCCCTAGTAGAGGATCCCCAGGTAGAGGTTGCTGAGGAGATTCCTACTCGGACAGTTCCCATTGGACCAGCTTAGGTCCCAGAGGGGTTCATTGCCACCCTGGTTCTTCAAGACGCTCTGGTCCGCTTAGTGGGACTTACGGAGAGCGTGGCTCAGGACGATCTTCTTCCTACTACACCAGTCATCTCTCAGGCTGGGGGAGGGGCCAAGACTCCTGCTACCCGCACACCTGAGCAGGTAGCTTCTCAGTTCTAGACTCCAGCACCTCAGACATCTGGAGCAGCTCAGCCGTGTACTGTGGCACAAGCAGTTAAGGGGGCAGCTATGTCTGCCGATGCTTTGTGGAGATTGGATTTGTTCACCAAGTTATTTCCTACTACTTTTACTGGTGCACCATCAGAGGACCCCCAGGATTTCTTAGACAATTGATATGAGGTTCTTCGGATCATGGGATTGTGGAGACCAATGGGGTCGATTATGCTACATTCCGTCTTTCTGGTACCGCCAAGACTTGGTGGAAGGATTTTTGCTTGACCATGCCAGTTATATCTTCGTCGTACTTTGGGGCCCAGTTCTCCGTGTAGTTCTTGGAGAAGTTTCTACCAGTTACCTAGAGAGAGGATCTTCGGAGGCGGTTTGAGCCTCTCCAGCGGGGCTCTATGACAGTTACATAGTATGAGACCAGGTTTATCACTTTGGCCCGACATGCTATCATGATACTCCCCACTAATCGAGAGAGGGTGAGGAGGTTTATTGAGGGACTAGCTCAGCCGATTAGACTTCAGATGGCCAGGGAGACAAGTACTGATATTTCATTTCAGAACGCGGCCAATGTGGCCAGGCGGATTGATATGGTCTTATCACAGGGAAGTGGTCAGGGGTATAACAAGAGACCTCGCCATTTCGGTCGATTTAGTGGTGCCTCATTTGGAGGCAGAGATTCCTTTGGCAGAGGTCATCCTCCTAGACCATTCCAGTCGGCACTTCAGGTATCCCGTAGTGCACCATTAGCTCCTATGAGTGCACCGCCGCCTCAGAGCTTCCAGGGTGGTTATTGTGGTCCATAAGGACAGTTTCTGGGCCAACAGTCTTAGCAGTCAAGGTCTTGCTTCACTTGCGGTGGTATGGGGCACATTTCCAGGTATTTCCCCCGAGCTTCTAGTGGTTCTCAGTATCAGGGTTCCTGTGCTATGATTCCCACACCAGGTGCACCCCTACCCCCTCAGCCAGCTAGGGGTGCAGGTCGAGGTGCCAGAGGTGGAGGCCAAACATTTAGAGGTGGAGGACAGGCTATGAGTGGTAGAGGTCAACCCGCAGTAGGTCGACCCAAGGATGTTCAGATTGGCAGGGCTTAGCCCCGATGCTATGCCATTCCCGCCAGACCTGAGGAAGAGGCCTCTGATGCAGTCATTACAGGTATGGTTTCAGTTTGCAGCAGAGATGCTTCGGTTTTGTTTGATCCGGGGTATACATTTTCCTACGTGTCCTCATATTTTGCTCCTTGTTTGATTATGCCCTGTGATTCCCTGAGTACTCTTGTATATGTATCTACACTGGCGGGTGATTCTATTGTGATAGATCGAGTCTACCGTTCATGCTTAGTGGTTATTGGTGGTCTGGAGACTCATGTAGATCTTACTTCTTGATATGGTTGATTTCGATGTCATCTTGGGGATGGATTGGTTATCTCCCTACAATGCTATTCTGGACTGTCATTCCAAGACTGTGACATTGACCTTACCAGGAGTACCCCGTCTGGAGTGGAGAGGGACTCCTAGTCATTCCTCCGGCAGAGTTATCTTGTATATGAAGGCGCGGTGCATGGTCGAGAAGGGTTGTTTGGCCTATTTAGATTATGTTCGTGATCCTAGTGCCGAGGTTCCCCCTATAGAGTCTGTACCCATTGTTCGTGAGTTTTCAGAGGTATTCCCTGCTGACCTGCTGGGTATGCCACCCGACATGGATATTGATTTTTTCATTGAGTTGGCTCCGGGCACTCAGCCCATTTCCATTCCGCCATATCGGATGGCCCCGCCAGAGCTGAAGGAGTTGAAGGATCAGATACAAGACTGGCTAGATAAAGGCTTTATTAGTCCTAGTGTTTCCCCTTGGGGTGCCCCAGTGTTGTTTGTTAAGAAGAAAGACGGCTCGATGAGGATGTGTATTGACTACCGGCAATTGAACAAGGTTACTATCAAGAATAAGTATCCTTTGCCGAGGATTGATGATTTATTCGATCAACTTCAGGGTGCTTCAGTGTTTTCCAAGATTGACTTGAGATCTGGCTACCATCAGTTGAGGATTAGGGCGTCTAATGTCACTAAAAAAACTTTCCGCACTCGGTATGGGCATTATGAGTTCCTGGTGATGTCATTTGGGTTGACAAATGCCCCAGCTGCTTTTATGGATTTGATGAACCGAGTGTTCAGGCCCTATTTGGACTCGTTTGTCATTGTGTTCATTGATGATATTTTGATTTACTCCCGCAACCGAGAGGAGCATGAGCAACACCTTCGAGTCGTCCTCCAAATTCTGAAGGACAGTCAGTTGTATGCCAAATTTTCGAAGTGCGAGTTCTGGTTGAGTTCTGTTGCATTACTGGGTCACGTTGTGTCGGCAGAGGGTATTTAGGTGGATCCCAAGAAGATTTCAGCAATCAGAGATTGGCCTAGACCCACTTCAGCTACATAGATTCAGAGTTTCTTGGGTTTAGCAGGTTATTATCACCAGTTTGTGGAGGGCTTTTAATCTATTGCAGCCCCGATGACTAGATTGACTCAAAAGGGTGCCCAGTTTAGGTGGTAAGATGAGTGCAAGGCGATTTTTCAGAAGCTCAAGCCAGCCTTGACCACGACACCGGTGTTAGTTTTGCCCACAGGTTCAGGGCCATATACCGTGTATTGTGATGCTTCACGGGTGGGACTTGGTGCAGTGTTGATGCAGGATGGAAAGGTTATAGACTATGCTTCTCGTCAGTTGAAGGTTCATGAGAAGAACTATCCAGTGCATGATTTAGAGTTAGCAACCATTGTCCATGCGCTAAAGATTTGGAGGCATTATCTGTATGGTGTGTCCTGTGAGGTGTTCACGGATCACAAGAGTTTGTAGTATCTGTTCAAGCAGAAAGAGTTGAATATGAGACAGAGGAGATGGTTAGAGCTGTTGACGGATTATGACATTACCATTCTATATCATCCAGGAAAGGCCAATATGGTGGCCGATGCTTTGAGCCAGAAGTCAGCGAGCATGGGTAGTCTTGCTTATATACCGGTCGGGGAGCGACCACTTGCTTTAGATGTTCAGGCTTTAGCCAATCGGTTCATGAGATTGGATGTTTCGGGGACTGGCAGTGTTTTAGCTTATACCGTGGCCCGTTCTTCATTGTTTGATCGTATTCGGGACATGCAGTATGATGATCGTCATTGATGTTGATAACAACACGATAGGGGTCCGAGAACTACTAAAGAAAATCAAGAAACATGCGGAAGCTAAAAGAAAAATAAAGAAACAAAAAAGACGAAAAATTAAAGATAGATTGAATTCAAGAAAGAGTTTCTTGAAATCAAGAAGTCTATTCTTGGAGTTGAATCCTAACAACAACAATTAGCTAACAAAGAACTAATCGCCTTTGGTAGAGACTTAAAAACAAGAAATAGATTGTGAAACCCGACCCTTTAGAATAACAAGAACAACAATAAGCCTAAACTTATCACCTTTCTTGAATACCTAGAAGTGATCTAAGATTTCGAAAGAATTTAATCTTACCACCTTAAGTTGAGTCTTGAAGGTTGAAGAATAAATCCAAGAGTAGCCACACGCAAGAGTGCAAGAAAAATCTCATAATTATTATTCATATTGTCTATAATAATCTAAGTCTAAAAACAAATAAGACACCCTTTATATAGAGAGGAGTCACGAAATTGTACCTAAAAAATAAGGAAATAAAGTCCTAAACTACTTTGGACAACAAGTCCAACTACCTTAGGAAAAGGAAAATACTAGGAAGCAAAACCCAAGTCATTCTTGGAAAGTACTTCCAACAATCTTAGGAAAAGGAAAACATAACCTTAACTAACTAGGAAAGAAATAAATATAGTCCCCTAATATGGAAATATGTCCCAAACCAATCTTGGATAGAATCATGAAAATCTGGAAATCTTGAAGGAAATTTGCAAGCAACTAGGCACCAACTTGCACTCAACATCTAGAACGACTATTGTACCCTTCTTGGACATCAAGTAAGTCCTCTTCATGCTATAAAAACGTGGCTTTATGTTGGACTTCATGGGCTGCAAGTTTGGACACACTGTTCCTTCAACTCCTTCAACTCAGGAGGAGCCATGCGATAGGGAGGAATGGAAATAGGCTGAGTGCCATGCAATAAATCAATGCTAAAGTCAATGTCTCTGTCGGGCGGCATACCTGGAAGGTTAGCTGGAAAAACATCGGGATAATCCCTCATAACTGGGACTGAATCAACTGTAGGGGTGTCGGCACTAACATCTCTCACATAGGCCAAATAAGCATCATACCCCTTTGCAACCATCCG
>ML264213.1:0-18143 GCA_005239495.1 Nicotiana undulata
CTGTTTTATGTTATTGAATATAAAATCTATGCCTAAACCTCACCATGGTTCTTTTGTTTTAAATCTCATTTCTTGAACTTTGTCGTGCCATTCTATTGATTCTGGAAATCTAAACTTCTATTTTTTCATTCTCTCACAGATTGTGAGGACACGCACTACTGGTCATGGTGACCAGACTCTAGCCAGACCAGCGAGAGGTCGATGTTGCGGTCATGGTAGAGGTAGAGGACCAGCCCGCGCAGCATCCGGGGAAGTACAAGTGGATCCCCCTACTATCCAGGATCAGGTTCCCGGCGCGGGTATTCCAGCGAGACAGGCTAAGGCACCGGCAGTGCCCATTTTTATTTCGGGTCTTCAGGAGACTGTGGCTCAGATCTTGACGGTATGTACCAGCCTTGCTTAGTCGGTTGTTGTATCTACTACCGCCGCTACATCTCAGGTCAGGGGAGGCACTCATACTCCAGTTGCCCGGACACATGAGTAGGTTGTACAGGGCCTTCAGACATCGGGGGCAATTCCAGCCCAGCCGGTTGCCCTAGTTCAGGACTATGTAGTTCCAGTTATGCCAGAGGATGAGCAGTGCAGGCTGGAGAGGTTTAGTAGACTTCAGCCTATGACATTCAGCGGCGTAGAGGACGAGGATGCCCAGGGTTTTCTGGATAAGTGTTAGAGGATACTTCGTACTGCTGGGATTCTGGAGACTAGTGGAGTCCAATTTGCTACATTTATGTTTTCTGGTGCTGACTTCACTTGGTGAGAGTCTTTTGAGTGGCGTAGGACTGTAGGTTCAGCACCCCTCACCCGGCAGTAGTTCTCCACTATCTACTTGGAGAAGTATGTTCCCCAGTCTCACCGGGAGGAGTAGCGTACGCCGTTTGAGCAGCTGCGTCAGGGAGAGCTATCAGTTACACAATATGAGATGTCGTTTTCTGAGTTAGTCTGTCATGCTAATGAGTTAGTCCCTACTGACAAGAAGAGGATCAGGAGGTTCGTGGATGGCCTCACTTACCGGCTCCGTATTTTGATGACTAGGGAGAGAGTATCTGGTGCTACCTTCAAACAAGTTGTTGATATTGCTCGAGATATTGAGTCAGTTCGCCGCCAGGAGCGAGAGGAGAGGGAGGCCAAGAGGCCTCATGGTTCTGGTAGTTTCAGTGGTGCTCCTTCCAGAGGACAGTTTCGGCATAGTAGAGGCCGCCCATTTTGGCCTCCTCAGCCAGTTCGCCAAGCTTATAGCGGTATATTATCGGGGCAGGGTCCCCGCAATTCTCATCCAAGCCGTTCATCATTCAGTGCCCTCCCAGCTCAGAGTTTACTTTTAGAACGGCTTATGACTTGTACTATCAATTTTGGGGTTAAGTAACTATTGTTGGTTAATCCATGTTGTTAAAAATATTATTTAAAGTATTAAATTTAAGTTAGTTAAATTTATTTTATGAACAACAAGTGTTAGGCTTACCTAGTCTTAGAGCCTAGGTTTCTGTAACGACCCGGTCGGTCGTTCCGTAGAATTTGCACAGTTATTCCAATTTTTGCCTTGTCATGCATTTTTTATACTGTTTACAATGTGTTGGAGTCGGTTGGTTCGGGTTCGGAATGGTTGTAGTGAGAATTGAGACACTTAGTCTCTTAAAGTAGCCTTATAGTTGGAAAAGTCAACTGGGAGTTGACTTCTTAGTAAACGATCTCGGAATGCAGATTTTATGGCTCGGGTAGCTTTGTTAGGTGATTTTGGACTTAGGAGTGTGTTCGGAATGAAGTTTTGATGTCCGGTGTAGAATTAGGCTTGAATTGGCGAAAGTTAGTATTTGGCGATTTCCGGTCGGCAATGGAAAATAGGCTATCAATGGAATTCCGAAAGTTGGAGCAGGTTTGTAATGTCGTTTTGGATGTGCATGCAAATTTTCATGTCATTTTGGTGTTTCAAGGGCTCGACTAAGTTTGAATGAGGTATTAGGTTTGTTTGGTATGTTTAGTTGAGGTCCCGGGGGCTTCGTGTGTGTTTCGGATGCTCAAACGGGCATTTTTTGGGGCCTTAGATGTTTCTAGTTTTCTGGTTTCTATGCAGCAAGTGTCTATTCACTGCGATCGCATGAGAGAAATCGCGATTGCGTAGAACAAGTAGAGGCAGGCAGGATTTTACTCTCTGCAATCGCATAAAGGTGTTCACGATCATAGTGTTTGGGCAGCTTAGTCACTGCGATCGCATGGGAGTCCTTGCGCTCGCGTAGAAGAATCTAGACGTCAGGTGTGTGAGCGTATCCCTATGCGGTCGTGTGAACCCAACCACGATCGCGTAGGCTTGAGTAGGCTGAGGGACGCGTTCACGAGCCATCTCCTGTGTTCGCATAGAAGGAATTTTGGGTGCATGTTGGTTACTCTCTGTGATCGCGATGAAGAAAAATGGCCTGGGCAGAAAGTTTAAAAGTTCAAAACAAGGGTTTTAGGCCATTTCTCAAAACACCATTAGAGAGCTCGGGAGAAGGAGGATTTGGAAGATATTTTTAGTGGGATTCTTGTGGTAAGTGTTCTTCAATCACTTTTGGATTAATTTCATGAATTAGTCTTGATTTTTATCATGTAATTTGAGAAATCAAAGTGGAAATTGCGGAAGAATGGGAGGAAATATTGGAAATTTCTTTTGATGATTTGAATGGGTATTTAACGTCGGATTTTGGTAAATTTGATATGGGTAGACTCGTGAGGGAATGAGGATTCTAGTTTTGTGTTTTTATCGAATTTCGAGACGTGGTCTCGGGGTCCGGGTTTTGCCAATTTCGGGAATTATGCCTAATTTTGATAGTTTTCGATTGGGTTTCGTTTCCCTAGCATATTTTGATGTTGTAAATCTAGTTTTGATAGACTCGGAGAATTTGAGAGCCGATTCGAGGGGCAAAACTATTGCGGAGTAGCTTTTCGGGTTGTTTGAGGTAAGTAATGATTGTAACTCTAAACCTGAGGGTATGAAACCCCAGTATTTTATATTGTTTTGGTAATTGAGGTGACGCATATGATAGGTGACGAGCGTGTGGGCGTGCACTGATAGGGATAGTGACTTGGTCCATCCCGTAAGCGATTATTAAGCCGCGTATTCGATTTGAAACCTTACGATATCCTGTATTTTAGAAATTTATACTTGTTTATGGGCTCTAAGCCATGTTTGGGGCCTTTTGCCGACCTGTTTAGACCCTCAGAGGTACTTTTACACTATTCTCACACTATCTTGATAGAACATTTGCGAACTCAGTCATGTTTTCTACTTGTTGTTATTTTCACTGTTTTGAAACTCTGAGAGGTATTTTGGGGCTGAGTCCCGTGAGTTGAGTTGAGTTGCCCGAGTGGCTTGTGAGGATGACTGAGTAAGGCCGAGAGTCGAATATGTGAGGATAGTTATGGATCGGGCTGCACGCCGCAGCAATATATATTATATATTATATATGGATCGGGCTGCACGCCGCATCAATATATATATTAGATCGGGTTGCACGCCGCAGAAACGTAGTGCTTGGGCTGCAGGAGCCCCTCCGGAGTCTGTACACCCCCAGTGAGCAAAGTCGATTATATTTATATATTGGATTGGGCTACGCGCCGCATCATATGCTCTATGGATCGGGATACACGATGTTATGAATCAACCCCAACCCAATAAGGATATCAACACACATAACTATTGGGATGAGAAGAGCTATTGGGCTGAGAACAAACAATAAGGTTAGGCTAATTTGGGGTCCGGGTTGAGTAGTGAGCCCAAGAACTATTCTACTAAAAGAGTAGTGGCCGGTGATTTTGAGAGAATACATATTGTCGAGAACTTTGTTTCCCTCTGTCTCCGTTCTTCTATCTTCTCCCTCTAGATTATCACTTTCTGTTCTCCCTTGGCTCTCTGTATCCTTCTTCTTTGAATCTCCGTCTTAGTTCTAATTTATGTTTTTGAAATTAATGACTCTTTGAGTTCATGAATTAAACCTATCATTTCCCTCGTTTACTTTGTGTTGTGGATTCAGGTTCATAACACTGGTGCTTTCATCGATTCAGACTCCAATGGCAGCGGTGATACTGGATAAATTCAGCAATGGAAACCCATAGAGCTGGGTTTATCGGGCGGAGCGTTACTTCAAATTCCTTGGCTTCTCCGAGGAAGACTGGTTATCTCTTCCTTACTTCTACCTTAAAGGTGAGGCCCTCGCTTGGTTTGATTGGCTACATCGTAACCAACAGTTCTACGATTGGAACCACTTCAAGGAGAAATTGTTTTTGCGATTTCGAAGATGGACCTTCGTAGATTCCAATAGGAGTGCGGTTGATTCCTCCCTGGCTTATCATAGCTACGTTAGTTATGCTACGTTGTGTGGTCATAATTCAAACTTCTATGGGTTTGAATCTACACTCGAAGTTTGAAACTCATAAGCGAAGCATGTGTTCGATGAAATGTCTAGTGGAGTTTTCACCAAAGCAGTGGATGAAACTTCTTCTGTAAAATCAGCGTGGCAAAGCATAAATGCACACGTATCTATCTCTCCCTTTGTACCTGATTTGAACGATAATCAATCATCTAAGGTGTTCGACGACATGTTACATAGTGGCTGCTCTAAGGTACTAGAAGAGGTGCAATCAAATGCTCCAATCGAACTGCCTGATGCCAAAGCTACAATTCCTGAAAGTAGAAAAGTCCAATTGTTTGATTACAATTACCATAGAGATATGCCATAGAGGTAAGTTAATATGACTTCTCTTGATCGTGGCTCTAGTGAACGGAAATCTGAATTTGAGGTCTTGGATGACATGTATCTTTCTGACTTTTTCATGGGACCAGAAACTATTGGGAATCTATATCCTGATAAACATTTTATGGAGAAAGGGAATGGGATTTTGACAGGTAAAATGCCTTCGGATGAAACGATAATGGATGTTGAGCAAGGAAACGCTAGTGAGGCAGTAGAAGATGATGAAGGTATTCTACTGGTGGTGAGTGTACCGCATATTGCTTTCTCAATGAAATTCGATAGTACTTATAAGGATTACTCAACCATAGTTGTGAATGATTTCAAGGAAATACCTAAGAATCCGCTTGTCTTATTGATAACACTTTCACTGATCAACGTCTTTCGAATTAATTTCCATTTAATCCTGGTGTAAATCTCGTTGTGGTCATTGCTCGTGGAATAGCGATGGGTTTTTGTGTAGTAGATCCGAGAATAAGTTTCAAGTTCAAGTCTCTAACAAGTTATACAGTGAATGTGGAGCCACTGCTATTGATGGGATCTACTAGCATTTTTTTCTTCTTTGAAAATATTAACTCCATGACTACAGTGTGGGATCTCGGACAAGAATGGTGTTCGAATGCCTACATTTTGCACTTTGATTCGATATTGGCTGCAACTACATCTCCAGCCTTTCATTACTATTATAATGATGAAAAAGACCCTTCATCCAACTTGACAGAGTTGGAACCAAGAGCCATGATATTACCTTGGAGACTGAACCTTCTTGTTGTATTGTTTTCCTTGCATGATGAAATTACGGTGCACTACTTGGATAAGGATACTTCAGCGAAATATGTACTCAAGATTATAACAGTAGCAGGTGGTGAAGTTTTACTCAAGACAAGGTGTATTGAGAACGTAGAAGAACTGCTTTTGCTGGGATGTACTGAAAATTCTTCCTTATTTGCATATTCTAACTATACGAGTAGAGTGTGTGATCCTGGACAACCATGGTGTGTGAATTCCTACTTGTCCTATGGGTTCTCTATTGTGTATAACTACATTGCATTCACGGGTCCTTTAATTGCACGAGAATGTAGTCCAAACTTAGATGAGTATTTTGATGTTAAACATGATATTTTTGTGGCAGATTTCAAACACATATCGTGGGAACACAATTTTAGTAATGTTCTTGACGATGTTCTAGTCAAGTATGAATCTCTCGAGGGTAGCATGGTTGTGGATAAATTAAATGAAGTGGAGTTGACTTTTTTGTATAGTCATTTCTGCTCTGTTCTTAGTACGGTTGTGAAAATATAGCGAGATGTGAAAAGGCCTAGTTGACAATGAAGACACAAGATAGTGTTGGGAAGAAAAGAAAACCAACCTTGAGCTATAGAGGAGAAATCTCGCCTACTACCATGTCAACAGAAATAAACTTCGGCTTGATCTCACAAAAGGCTATCTCAGATGTCAAACTGACCAGCAGGTTGCAGGATGGCATAAATCTCATCGAGGAGGGCCATGACGAGGAGAATGGAGATGCGCTTTTTGAGTTTAGGAGAGATGACGAGCAAGTGATTTTTGGGGTAGATAGAGTTGAGATGACAAGGAAGGAAAGTAGAATTAGACATTCCCATGTTACTGATTCATCAATTTTTGTTGAGTTGTCCATTCAAATTGTAGTAAACAAGATAAGCTTTCCTCTCCTGTCAAGTAAATCAATGTATCCAAGGTTGTGGAATGCACCAGGAGAGTTTCTTTTAATAGCCAGGAGTTGTTGTATAACTGAGTTGGTTGGACTCTTTTATAATAGAATTACCAACTTTCAGTTGGCTTCATTTGGGTATCACAATAATTGGACAATTTTAAACATCCCAACAAGCCATGGGGAGCAAATTCAGTGTGTGATTGTGGCTAATTTTGTTCACTTGCTACAAATTGTGGAGTTCGATATTAAAAGAAAGCTTCATTGGCAATCTCCAAGGCTACATCTGGTAGTACTGGTGAGCAGATCAAACACCTTAGTAGTGGTGGAGGTTTTACATATGAACTCTCACGAACATGGTTGGGGACAAGTAACTTTGTTGAGACTTTTGGAGATGTGGTTATTGCATTTTCATATGTGGACTGTTCCATAATGTTACTTCAAGCTCCATCAGTGAACGTCACCACTATGATATCCTTGTCTTCGAACCTTGAGGACAAGGTTCTTTTTTAGGGAGGGAGTATTGTTATTAATCAACCCCATTCCAATAAGGATATCAACGCACAAATAGCTATTGGGCTGAGAAGAGCTATTGGGCCAAGAACAAACAATAAGGGCAGGCTACTTTGGGATCCGGGTTGAGCAGTGAGCCCAAGAACTATTCTATTAAAAGAGTAGTGGCCAATGATTTTGAGAGAATGCATATTGTCGAGAACTCTGTTTCCCTCTGTCTCCGTTCTTCTGGCTTCTCCCTCTAGATTATCTCTTTCTATTCTCCCTTGGCTCTCTATATCCTTCTTCTCTAAATCTCCGTCTTAGTTCTAGTTTATGTTATTGCAATGAATGACTCTTTGAGTTCATGAATTAAACCTATCATTTCCCTCGTTTACTTTGTGTTGTGGATTCGGGTTCATAACACACGTCGCAATGTATTTTAGGTGGATCGGGCTGCACGCCGCAATAGCTAAGTGGATATCTGGTACTTGTTGAGTGAGAGTGCTTACTGTGAGCATGGCATACTTATAGTGGAGACATGAGTGTCTGAGATACCTTGTTATGAGCGATACTTTGCCTGAAAGGCTGTTACATTGTGGATTTTACTGTTTTTCTCACTCTTCTTAATACTGAGCTTTTCCAAAGAAAGTTGAATTCCTGTTTTTACAAAAATATGATTTATAAATGCTCGTCACTGCACTCAAGTTTTAAGTTACTTTGGTTACTTACTGAGTTGGCATACTCACGTTACTCCCTACACCTTTGTGTGCAGATGCAGGTACCGGACCAGCTCGCTAGTTGACTACTCGTGTGCTTCGGAGTTGACCAGGGATCGAGGTAGCTGCCCAGCGTCCACGACTGACCTTCCTTCCCATCCTATTCCTAGATTTTTGATGTCTTGGACCTGTATTAGTGACACAGATACATTTTTATACTTTGTATTTTCTACACTAGATGCTCATGACAGTTGACTCCCGAGTTCTGGGGGCGGTTTAGATTGTTGTCGTGGTTGTTATCCCTGTTGAATTTGTCTTAAAAGTGGATCTTTATCAGTTTATGAGTTTATATTTCTATAAAACAGACACATGTTGACTACACTGTGTTCGAGGGCTAGCCTAGTTTCACGATAGGCGTCATCACGGCCCTTATTGATTTGGGGTCGTGACAGTTTCATCACGACTTCCTATGGAAGGAAATTAGGGTTGTGATAGTTTTTTTTTTATAATATACTTCAGACTTATATCGTTTCCGTTGTTAATATCTTGTTATTAAGTTGTTAAAATAAGTAATTTTTTTGTTTCACATCGGCTTATCTAGCAAGTAAATGTTAGGCACCGTCATTACCCCGAGAATGTGATTTCGGGTCGTGACAATTGCAAATAATATAAAGTCATGCCAATCATGTAGAGTTTGGTGAACAATTGAGCAATCACAAACTCATGCCACCCTGGTAGAGTTTGTGAACAATTAACCATATTGATAGAGTATATATAGCATAAATCTACCAATTCAGTAGAGAAATTCCTTACAAGAAATAAGTGTTCGTGGGATCAAGGGTCATTTTCTAAATACTTTATAAAACGGGGACAATATTGAAAGACCAGCCTGTTATAGGCCATTCCTGGATCAATCGACGCAACTGTTCCGTGTAGTTGATATTTCGTGGGCTACAAGGTGCAAAGTTTGGGTCAAGAACCATTTCCTCGGACAGGCTTGGCGGCTTCTTCTTTGGATTGTATACAACTTGGGAATGGTCTCCAATGGAATCTAAGCATTGCTTTTCTCTCATGATGGTGACGAATCTTCTATTAGTCATTATTTTTCAGGTGAAAAGTTGCCACTTGTTTTTAAAAACCTAAAAATAATTCGAAGGGATCAAGGAATGAACCTATAAAAAGNGTTTTCTCTCATGATGGTGACGAATCTTCGCTATTAGTCATTATTTTTCAGGTGAAAAGTTGCCACTTGTTTTTAAAAACCTAAAAATAATTCGAAGGGATCAAGGAATGAACCTATAAAAAGCTCTTTACACCAAACATTTGGCAAATCATTTAGACAATTCGTTTCTTTGAAAAGCGTGAGTTTTGAAAATAGCAAATGTCAAAAGTTTTTATAGGACAGAATTGTCTGTTTTATGTTATTGAATATAAAATCTATGCCTAAACCTCACCATGGTTCTTTTGTTTTAAAAAAAATAGAATGATTAGAGGGTTCTTTTTTTCTTGTCCTTGTGATAGGGAGCCTATTCATCAGAAAATACTACAGGCCTTTGTAGGTTTTTGACTGATTCTAGTGTTTTAAAAAAATGATAATCATGATTAGCTTAGCATAAACTACGCTTATTTAGCGTATTTAAACACTAATATTGTATGAAGAAGAAATTTACATTATCAGGTCAGTTAAAAGACAATTACAAGTAATTGTCCATAAAAACTTATATTAATAACCTAAAAAATAAAGCAAATTATCTATTATAATTGTTGTAAAACTTATAGTAATTGTGGAGGTCCACTACTCCCACTACTTTCACCCATGATGTAAATAACCTCCCATTACTTATTTTTTTTATGATTGTAACTCTCACACCTCCATAACCTCTCCCCATGATCTTAAATGTTAATGTCATGTTTAAGACAATCTTTTTGTAACCTTCAATGTAGTAGTATAAATAAAGGCATGAAATGTTATATGGGATATACTTGAACACTTGATGAAATAAGAAAGTTATCTCTTCTTCTATTATTCTACTTATCTTCTTGTTTTTATATTGCTAGTTTGAGCTATATTTCTTAACACGTTATCAGCACGAAATTGAGCTCTTTTCGTTGTTCAGGTATATTTGTTTATTTTGTTTTTTCTTCATCGTATATTTTGATTTCATGATTAGTATCTTTAATATAAAATTTCATAATTTCTCACATATCCATATATGTGTAAAAATAAGGAATTCTATATTTCTTTAGTTTAAGTTATTTGCATGATTGTTATGTGAAAGTTGCTAATTTTCATGTTAGTAGAATTAATTGGTAGAAAAATACTTATTTTATATTGTTCGACATTTGAAATTGTGTTAAAGTTAGAAGACATTTTTGTTCTAGTTAACATCAAAGACATACTAATAATTTGAAGAAAAAAAATAATATTCTTTTCTATGAAATTATCACTTTAGTGTATATAGATCACAAATTTGATATTATGTCAATTTTTAAGATTCTTTACGCTATAATCCTAATGATTTCTAATTATTTATCATATTTGATAGTTTTCACTATGTCGAATTTGTCAAAGCTTGAGTTTGTGGCACTTGACATTTCTGGAAAGAATTACCTATCATGGATTCTTGATGCTGAGATTCAGTTAGCCGCTAAAGGCCTTGGTGACACCATTACTCAGGGTAATAAGGCATCGATCCTGGAAAAAGCAAAGGCCATGATTTTCCTTTGTCATCATTTGGATGAAGGTTTGAAGGTTGAATATTTAACAGTGAAAGATCCACTTGAATTGTGTACTGGCCTGAAGGAAAGGTATGATCACCTTAAGGCTACGGTATTGCCAAGGGCTCGATATGAGTGGATGCACTTACGGTTGCAAGATTTTAAGACCGTAAGTGAGTATAACTCTGCTATATTTTGAATAACTTCCCAGTTGAAATTATATGGGGATGTTATGAATGTTGAGGATTTGTTGAAAAAGACTCTTACGACTTTTCATGCCTCAAATATGGTACTACAACACCAACACCGTGAAAGGGGTTTTAAAAAGTATTATGAATTGATCTCATACCTTATAATGGTTGAGCAACATAATACCCTTTTGCTGAAAAATCATGAAGCTCGTCTCGCAGGGTCAGCTCCGCTTCCTGAAGCGAATATGGCTGCTAGACGTGATAAGTCTGGAAAAAGCCATCATGATAATCAGGGCCATTTGAATGTACGTGGGCATATAAAGTGTAAAAGACGATATGATAGTGGTCATCGTGGTGGTCATAGCAAACAAAAGAATAATATGAGTTCTCAAAACAATCCTTCAAGAGGTAAAAGTGGTAACTGCACACCGCTATGGCATGAAAGGTCATTCGAAAATTGAATATCGTGCACCGAGCATTTTGTCAGGCTTAATCAAAACTCCATCAAAAGAAAGTCAAATAATGTTGGAGCATCTTCTGTTAATGCCCCAGTGGAGTCTCACTTGACCTTTAAAAATGATTTTGAGGTAGGGCCTTCAAACAAAAATGACGACAATGTCGAGGCAAATCTTGCTTTGAATGATGATGATTTTGAAGGCCTCGATGATCTTACTCATTTGGAAGTTGAAGACTTTTTTGGATATCAAAACTAAAGTTTGATCATTTTACTGGGGAATACAATTATGTTGTTATTTTTATTTTCAGTGTTTGTTTTCCTCGTTTTAAAGTTGTTTTTATGTTCAAGTAGTACTTAAGTTGTCGTATGTTATTATTAGTTTTTTTCGTATTTCTCATGGTGTACATTTATTTTTTTTATGAAGAATATAAAAAATTCCAGTCTTCAATTGGATCCAAGATGAGTAATGAAGAATTATTCATTTTGGATAGTGCTACAACTCACACAATATTAAGAGAAAGGAAATTTTTCTCTTATTTGGTTATGAAAAAGGCATATGTTAATACAATATCTAGTAGTACAAAGTTAATTGAGGGCTCTGAAAGAACGGCCATATTACTACCTGGAGGAACAATATTAACTATTATAATGCACTGTATTGTAGTGAGTCTCAAAGAAACTCTTTGAGTTTCAAAGTTATTCGCCAAAAAGGCTATCATGTTGAGAACTCTAACGAAGAAAAGGTTGAATACCCTTATATTACTACAATAAAAGCGGGGAAAAAATGTGTGCACGAAAAATTACCCGCATTTTCTTCTGGATTGTACGACACAAACATTTGTGTGGTTGAATCATATGCCATAGTAAATAAAAGGTTTACTACTTCTAATGATTTTATCATTTGGCATGACCAGTTAGGTCATCCCGGTTCTAACATGATGCGCAGAATAATAGAGAATTCAAATGGGCACACATTGAAGAACAAAAAGATTCTTCAATTTAAGAAATTCTCTTGTGCTGCTGTTCTCGAGGAAAATTGGTTACCATACCATCAGCAGCTAAATTTGGGATTGAATCCCCTGTATTTCAGGTCGTATACAGGGTGATATATGTGGGCCTACACACCCTCCATGTAGACCATTCAAGTATTTTATGGTCTTAATAGATGCATCTACAAGATGGTCATATGTGTGCTTATTGTCAACTCGTAATATGGCATTTGCGAGATTGTTGGCCCAAATAATAAGGTTAAGAGCACAATTTCCATATTATGCAATTAAGACGATTCGTCTTGATAATGTTGGTGAATTTACATCTCAGGCCTTTATTGTATGGCCACTGGAATAAAAGTTGAGCATCCAATTGCTCATGTTCATACTCAAAATGGTATAGCAGAATCATTGATTAAACGCCTCGAATTAATAGCTAGACCATTGCTAATGAGGACAAAATTTCCCCTTTTTGTGTGGGGACATGCTATTTTGCATGCAGCAACACTTGTGTGCATAAGACCAACCAGTTATCATGAAGTCTCCCCAATACAGTTGACTTTTGGTCAGGAGCCAAATATTTCCCATCTAAGAATTTTTGGATGTGTGGTATATGTTCCAATTGCTCCACCACAACGCACAAATATGGGTCCCCAAAGAAGGTTGGGAGCATATGTTGGTTATGAATCTCCTTCAATTATTAAATATCTGGAGCCTATGACAGGAGATTTCTTTATAGCCAGATTTGGTGATTGTCATTTTAATGAATAAGTTTTTCCAACATTATGGGGAGAAAATAAACGGAAAAAAGAGATAGATTGGAACGTATTATCTCTATCTCATTTGGATCCTCGTATAAATCAATGTGAACAAGAAGTTCAAAAGATCATGTATATGCAAAATGTTGCAAATCAATTCCTAGATGCATTTACTAACCTTCCACGGGTTACTAACTCGCATATTCCAGCTGTAAATGCTCCAATTCGAGTTGATGTCTCAGCTGGACAGCATGATAATGCAAATGAGTCTAGGCCACCCCTTAAACGTGGTAGACCAATCGGTTCCAAGGATAATCCCCGAAAAAGGAAAGGAGCAAATGATCAAGTAGATCATAACACGGAGGCAATTGCTCGAGAGGAGCACAAAGACATAGTAATTGATAAGACCTCACGGGAGGTTCTAGTACCTGGAAATGATGAAAATGAAGAGATCTCAATAAGTTATGTCTCTACAGGAAAAAGGTGGAACCGAAATAACGTTGTTGTTAACAACAGTTTTGCATATAATGTTGCGGTTGACATAATGCAACAAGATGAGGATATTGAGCCAAAATCTTTTGATGAATGTAGACAAAGAAATGATTGGACAAAATGGAAAAATGTAATTCAAGCGGAATTGGCTTCACCCAAATAATGTGAAGTTTTCGGACCAATAGTCCGAACACCTGAAAGTGTCAATGTAACGATCCGACCGGTCATTTTGATAATTTAAGCTCCTCTTTCGGTGGTTTAAGGTCATAAACAGCTTCACATTGAGTATATCGACCTGCGTGCGTGGTAGGATTCGGTTACCGGATGATCCGGAGTCGAATTTGAAGAGGGATTCTTAAATTTTGAAGCTTAAGTGGTGAGATTTGATCAGAGTTTTAACTTTTGTGTAAACGTTCTCGAAATGGATGATTTCAACAACTTAGTATGGTGATTTTTGGCTTAGGAGTGCCTCCGAAATTCATTTTGGAGGTCCGTAGTAGATTTAGGCTTGAATTGGCGAAATTGGAAATTTGGCGATTTCCTGTCGGTAGTAGAAAATGTGATACCGGGGGTCGGAATGGAATTCCGGAAGTTGGAATACGTTCGTATTATCAATTGTTACGTGTGTGCAAAATTTCAGGTCATTCGGACGTGGTTTGGTTGGTTTCGGCATCATTGGTGAATTTTGGAAGTTAGAAATCCTTAGGCCTGGATTCGGGGTCAATTCGGTATTTTGGTGTTATTTTCGGTGTTCTGAAGGTTCGACTAAGTTCGTGTACGGATATGTGACCTATTGGTGAAGTTGGTTGAGGACCCGAGGGGCTCGGGATGATTTCGGATGGTTAATGGGAAGTTTAAAGTTGGAAAATCCAGCTTGTGTTGTTGTTCTTGTGTGGTCGCACCTGCGGATAGGGAACTGCAGGTGCGAGCTTCGCATGTGCGGAAATGGTCACGCAGGTGCAAGAATAAGTGGACTGGGCAGCCTCCAGAGGTGCGGAACTTGGAGCGCAGGTGCGAGGAGGAGCGCAGGTGCGGTTGGACTCACGCACCTGCGGTTAAGTCGTCGCAGGTGCAGAAGTCCTGGGCATGTTCTTATAAACGAGGGTTAGCCATTTTTCTTCATATTTTGAACTTTGGACTTCAGATTTGGGAGCGAGTTTTGGGGATTTTCAAGCTAATCGAGTGGGTAAGTGTTCTTTACCTAGAATTATATATATTCGACTATTTTATCCTTGTTTTCACCATTTAAATTGTGTTTTGGGTTGGGAAAAATGTTGGTTTTGAAAGAAAACTTCTTAAATGAAAAATCGTGATTTGAGGGACCAAATGGTATGAGAATTTGATAATTTTTGCATGGTTGAACTCGTATTGGAATGGGTATTGGGATTTTGTAAAATTTGACGGATTTCGAGGTGCAGGCCCGGGGGTCGACCTTTGGGTCGATTTTTATATTTTTGTAAAGATTGAAACTTAATTATTCAGAAGAGTTCCTCATACGATTTATGTGTGTTTTGGAGTTGTTATAGTTGGATTTGAGTCGTCCGGAGGTCGTTTCACCCGAGAAGTCCATTTTAGAGTACCGGGTTGTCGTCTTCGAGGTAAGTATCTTGCCTAACCTTGTGTGGGGGAATTACCCCTTAGGATTTGAGTCTTCTATGCTTATTGTAGCCCGTGTACGAGAGGTGACGAGTGCGTAGTCGGACTTATTTTCAAATAGGTTGGCCTTTTAGGGTTCTTGGGTCCTTATACTCCTGGGTATAAAGTTGTAATTGTTATGACTGCGTTCTTGATTGCTAATTGCATCCCTTCCTACTTAAATTAGAATTACTTGTTTTTAGATTTCCCTGGTTGATTATTTGATCTTAATTGACTTAGCTGAAGATTTTTCCTCTTCTATCACTCTGTTTATATTTTTCTTCATAAACTGCATACTTAGCTAGAATTTGTATCATCTCGCCCTATAATTGTTTAGCAGTAATTGAAATATCTATACGTTGGTGTCAAGCATGCCTGTGAGTCGTATATTGTGATTTATATGATTTCTCTTAAGTGCTACTTAGGTTTAGTTAGATAATTATCCATGTTGATGGTATTTCCTTGGTGTTGCCTATTACTAAGCATTGGTTCAAGTTGGGTTTTATTCTGTGAAGCTAATTGTTTAAGAGAGATTGGTTATAGTTGTTTCCCTTGCCGGGATGATTTGGTTTCTTATTGTTGACTTGAATATTGTGGATTCATTTTTATGTCTTGTTTCTCTTTGGTTAAGATGTGTTCTTTACGCTCATTATTTCCTTTCGGTGGTTATTACTTTTGAATGAGTTCTACTGTGCTGGTGACTTAAGTCCTTGATTTGATTGGCGGTCGTACATAGCATTTCTATCTTTTGTTGCCTTGTGATTTTTGTGGCGATGTACGATGTTTCTGTCTTGTTGTGGTTGTTATCTCTGTTGGCTGCATTGCATATTTGAATTGGGACTACGAACGTATTTTGGGAGCTTTCCCTATGTACTGCATATTTAAATATGGACTACGGACGTATTTCGGGAGTTTTTCCCATGTACTGTATATTTAAATTGGGACTACGGACGTATTCCGGGAGCTTTCCCCATGTACTGCATATTTACTTTGGGACTACAGACGTATTCCGGGAGATTTCCCTGTACTGCATGACAAATTCTGAGCTACGGACGGGGTTCCGGTAGATTTATCTTGAAGAAATTATGATCGAATGATATATATATTGAAAAGTATAGCTAAAAATCATTTATCTTGAAGAAAACTACGTCTGAAGGACTTTTAATTCAAAGGTATATTTGAAAAGCATTTGTCTGGCAGAAAACGATATTTGAAAGGAATTTATCGGGGAAGTATATGTGAAAATCATTTATTTTGAAGGAATTATATTTTGAAGATTTCTCTTTCAAAAGATATATATATATATATATATATATATTCGGAGAAAGTATATTTCAAAGAAATTTTTCTTATTTGAAATGATTATATTCAAAGATTTTAATATAAACTTACGGGTGAAGGTTTACACTCGAAGTATTTTTGTACATGAAACACTTGGGAGTGGTTGACTAAGGCCTAACGTGGAAATTGTTGCAGTGCTGAGTTATTACTTGTTCTTGCCGTGTTGTGGTTTTCGATTTTCGGGTTGTGTTCCCGTCCCTCATTCTGTGTATTACCATGATCTTTCGTTGTATTTTACTGTAGTTTCCTTCCACTTGAACTTGTTATGTGTTAATTACATTGTGTAGTCATTAGATAGACGGCATATTCTGTTATTACCATAATTATGTATGTTTGATTTATTAGACCAGTGGGTGTTCTAACTAGTCCTCGTCTTTACTTCACCAAGGTTAGTCTTGATACTTACTGGGCACCGCTGTGGTGTACTCATTCTACACTTCTACACATTTTGTGCAGATCCCGGGTTTTTTTGCGTAGCCGGTCGATCGATAGCTAGCAGCGCGGTTGCTGTTGTGGAGACTCAAGGTAAAACCGCTACAGCGTTCCCGGTTTTTTGGAGTCACCGTCATATTTTGTTCTTACACTATTTTTACTTATTTCTAAACAGTTGTATCTAGAAGTTGTAACAAACTTTGTAGAGCTTATGACTTGTACTACCAGTTTTGGGAAATTATAAAATTATGTAAAGGTTTCCATATTGAAACTATTAGATTTTCTTTAATTGTTGTTGTTATTCATTAAAGGTTAGGCTTACCTAGTCCCTATGACTAGGTGCCGTCACGATACCCAACGGAGGGAAAATTGGGTCGTGACAGTCAAGCCAGTGGGGTACAAATGGGTTTTTGTGCGAAAACGATATGAGAAAGGTGAAGTCGTAAGAGATAAAGCACGACTTATTGCACAAGGGTTTTCGCAAAGGCCTGGCATTGATTATATGGAGACATATTCTCCTGTGGTAGATGCAATTACCTTCAGGTATATAATAAATCTTGCAGTCCATGAAAAGCTTGATATGTGGTTGATGGATGTTGTCACAACCTACTTATATGGCACCCTTGACTGAAACTTTTATGAAAATCCCTGAAGGATTTGAAGTTCCTGAAGCACATAAAAGTTCAACGGAAACTTGTTCAATAAAGCTTCAGAAATTCATATACGGTTTGAAGCAATCAGGGAGAATATGGTACAATCGTCTTAGCGAGTACTTGCTAAAGGAAAGGTACAAAAATGACCTTATTTACCCCTATGTCTTTATTAAGAGGTCTGGATCAGAATTTGTCTTCATAGATGTCACGACCCAAATTCCCACCCTTTTGGGCCGTGACTGCGCCTAACGTTGAACCCGCTAGGCCAGCCAACTTATAACTTGCAATAGAAATTTAAAATCATTTAATACTGAACGAAGCGAAGGTTCGTCACTTTCCACAAAATCCCGAAAGCATTGCTTAATAAAATTAACGAAAACTTTAAGAATGCGGAGAATAAAGACATGACAAACATGAAATAACGTAAAAACTTCCCATACTAGTAACTCTCAAAACTTTACTGAGCCTTCCAAATCCCTTCAATTGTTTCACAGCAGAGAAATAATAACAATATCTTAGAAAAACCCAAAATGAACTGATAAGACATCTACAACGAACAATCCCAAAACCGGGGTGTCACAATCCCACGGACTAACTACTGGAATACTAAATACAAGTCTGGAAATGAAAATACTACACTGTCTTGGAAATAATAAGAAAGACAATGAAACGATAACGGAGAGAAGCCTCGGGATCCACGAACGCCAGTGTATACCTCGAAGCTCTGACGTGGATTGAAGGTAACCCCCTCAGAACGCTCCACGGGGTCCGGTAGCAGGGTCTGCACAACACAAGTGCAGTGTAGTATCAGTACAACCGACCCCATGTACGGAGTAAGTGCCAAGCCTAACCTCG
>ML264214.1:0-62697 GCA_005239495.1 Nicotiana undulata
TTTGATATACTCTCGCAGCCGAGAGAAGCATGAGCAACACCTTAGAGTCGTCCTCCAGACTCTCAGGGATAGGCAGTTGTATGCCAAGTTTTCTAAGTTTGAGTTTTGGTTGAGTTCTGTGGCATTCTTGGGCCACGTTGTATCGACAGAGGGCATTCAGGTGGATCCGAAGAAAGTATCAGCAGTTAGAGATTGGCCTAGGCCCACTTCAACCACAGAGATTCAGAGTTTCTTAGGCCTAGCAGGCTATTATCGCCGGTTCGTGGAGGGGTTTTCATCTATAGCATCCCCTATGACCAAGTTGACGCAGAAGAGTGTTCAGTTCAGATAGTCTGAGGAGTGTGAAGCGAGCTTTCAAAAGCTCAAGACAACATTGACCACAACACCAGTATTGGTATTTCCCTCAGGTTCAGGTTCGTATACCGTGTATTGTGATGCTTCACGGGTTGGACTTGGTGCAGTATTGTTGCAGGAGGGCAAGGTTATAACCTACGCATCTCGTCAGTTGAAGATTCATGAGAAGAACTACCCAGTCCATGATTTGGAGCTTGCAGCTATTGTTCATGCCTTGAAGATTTGGAGGCACTATTTGTATGGGGTACCGTGTGAGGTATTCACTGATCATAAGAGTTTGCAATACTTGTTTAAGCAAAAGGAGTTGAATATGAGGCAGAGGAGGTGGTTAGAGTTGCTGAAGGATTATGATGTTACTATTCTCTATCATCCGGGAAAGGCCAATGTAGTGGCCGATGCTTTGAGCCGGAAGTCAGTCAGTATGGGTAGCTTGGACTATTTATCAAATGGAGAACGACCTTTGGCTTTGGATGTTCAGGCATTAGCCAATCGATTTGTGAGATTGGAGGTTTCTGAGGGTGGGAGTGTTTTGGCCCATACCGTCGCTCGTTCTTCATTATATGATCGTATTCGTGCCAGGCAGTATGATGATCGTCATTTGTATGCTCTTAGAGATGCGGTTCGGCACGGACATGCCAAGCATGTCACAGCCGATGCTGAGGGAGTTTTGAGATTGCAGGGTCGCATTTGTGTCCCTGATGTGGACGACATTCATGAGTTGATATTGCAGGAGGCCCATAGTTCCCGGTATTCCATTCATCCGGGCACCACGAAGATGTACCAGGACTTGCGGCAGCATTATTGGTGGCATAGAATGAAGAAGGATATCGTGGCTTATGTAGCTCGGTGCTTGAATTGTTAGCAGGTTAAGTATGAGCACCAGAGACCCGGTGGTTTGATGCAGTAGATTCAGCTTCCCGAGTGGAAGTGGGAGAGTATCATGATGGATTTTGTAGTTGGGCTTCCACGGACTCCGAGGATGGTTGATGCGGTATGGGTTGTTGTGGATAGGCTGACCAAGTCAACACATTTCATTCCTGTGTCAGCTTCATATTCGACGGAGAAGTTGGCAAAGATCAACATGAGAGATATTGTCAGATTGCACGGCGTGCCCTTATCTATCATATCAGACCGAGGTACTCAGTTTACCTCCTATTTCTGGAGAGTATTTCAGAGAGAGTTGGGCACTCATATTGATTTGGGCACAACATTTCATCCTCAAACGGACGGACAGTCCGAGCGCACTATTCAGATTTTGGAGGATATGTTGCGGGCATGTGTTATTCATTTTGGTGGTTCATGGGACTAGTTCTTGCCTTTAGATGAGTTTGCCTACAACAACAGTTATCAGTCGAGCACCTAGATGGCTCCGTATGAGGCGTTGTATGGTAGGCCATGTCGTTCTCTAGTCGGATGGTTTGAGCCCGGAGAGGCTAGGTTTATGGGTTCGGAGCTAGTCCAGGATGCCTTGGATAAGGTGAATATTATTCAGGATAGGCTTCGTACAGCTCAGTCCAGACAGAAAACTGTTTTATGAAAATAATAAAGGATTTTGAAAATGAATAATTATGTGAAAACTGTGTTACCAGACCCGTATTATGGTTCCGGAGCCTGGAACAAGTTTATTATATGTTATGTGAGTTATCTATGAAATTTGGTATAAAACGTACTTGAAATGATGGGTTTCGGATAAAAACCGGAATAATTATGCCTTATGAAGTTTTAAGAAAATTCTAAGAGTTTTGAGGTTTAATTCCTTGTTTTTTATGATATTTTGATGATTTAAAAGCTTGAACAAGTCCGTAGGATGATTTGGGAGTCGTGTGTATTTTTGGTTTTGAGCCCCGAGGGCTCGGGTGAGTTTTGGATAGGCGTCGGGGTGGCATCTAGGCTAAAAATCTGGTGTTAAAGTGCTGGTTCTAGTGTAGGGGAAAAATGTACTGTGCGAACGCATTCCAATTCATGCGAACGCACAGGGTAGCTGGGGAGGGGGTCGAGGCAGTGTAGTGCGAATGCACCCAGTGGACTGCGATCGCGCAGGGGTGAGGTTGGCCAACAGTGCGAACGCGGGTGGGGGTGGTGCGAACGCAATGTGTTGGTGAGGAACTGGGGGACCGGGTAGTCTAACCCTGTGTGAACGCAGCTACTTGCTCGCGAACGCATAGGGTCCAGCTGGTGATTCTGTGCGAACGCGGGGCTAGGACCGCGAACGCACTTCATTATTTCCTCCAGTCATTTTTAAAAGTCCCATTACGGGATTTCACCCTTTTCTCACTTCCTCCTTCTTCCCCAAACCTCCATAGATAAATTCAAGCCCTCCAACCTCCATAGTTACATAGGTAAGTGTTCTCAACATCATTTTCTCTTACTTTCATCAACTAAACACTGGAATCTAGGCCTAAAATCCTAAAAACAAAGTAGAAATTAGGGGTTTTGGGTAGAGTTAGGTTTTGGGAATTTTGGGTAATTCAACCTCAATTTGAGGTCGGATTTCAAAACAAATTGTATATTCTAACTCGTGGGGGTATGGGTGATGGGGTTATGGTCCAAGCCTCGTGTTTGGACCAAGCGGGCCAGGGTTAAATTTTGGTATTTTTGGAAGAATGCTAGGAATTGCATATCTAGGCTATGAGATTGTGTTATTGAGTCTTTATTGATATTATTGAATTAATTATGCCTAGATATCGTTGTTTCGGAGTCGGATTATAAAGGAAAGGCGGTCTTAGAGGGTTGATTGCTATACTTTGGACTCGAGGTAAGTGTCGTGCCTAACTTTGGTGAGGGAATATGTATTATTTGCTATGTGCTAAGTGATTATCATGTTCATTGCATATAATCAAGTCTTGTCAAGCGTGTCCTCAAGACATTCGTATCTAATATTTTAAGTTTAATTCAAACTTGTGTTATTTTAATTTTATTAGACGTATTATGCTTAATGGTGTAGTTTGTTAAATTAATTTGATGTTGTAACGACCTGACCGGTCGTTTTGCGTATTAGGATCCCAGTACTTTAAATGAAACTTTTCATAGCGGCTATTCGTGCTTTATGACTTGCGGGGACGGGTGGTTCGGGAATCGGGAATGGTTTGAGTGATTTAGGAACACCTGGTTCTTTAAGGTTGGCCTATTTGGCCAAGTTTGACTTTGGTCAGCATTTTTAGCAAACGACCTTGGAATCGAGTTCTGGCAGCTCCAGTAGCTCCGCATGATGATTTTGGACTTAGGTATGTTCAGCTCGGGTTTTCGATGACCCGGGAGCATTTCGGCGCCCGAAATGGAAATCAGGATTTCCTTATGTTTGAAATTTGGTTTGGGACGTGATTTTATGCTGTCAAGGTCCGAATGGAATTCCGGGACTGAGAATAGATCCGTATGGTTATTTATGACTTGTATGCAAAATTTAAGGTCATTCCGAGTAGTATAGGCATGTTCAGTGTATTGAAGTGAACTCTAGAATCTTAAGTTCTTAAGTTTGATTCAATTTTGTTTTGGGGTTGAATTCTGAGTTTTGTTGTTGTTTTTCACGTTCCGGAAGTTCGCGCGAGTCCGTATCATGAATACAGACTTGCCGGTGCTTTTGGACGGGGACCCGAGGGGCTCGGGTGAGTTTTGGACCCCCGGGAGCTAAGCTGGAAAAACCAGATTTTTTGCTGTCTGGTTTCCTTCTTCGCGATCGCAGAAGGTGGGTCGCGATCGCGGAGAAGGAATTTGGCTGGGTTGCTGATTGTTCTTCGCGATCGCAACTTCCTCTTTGCGATCGCGGAAGGTTGGGCCCTTGGCCTTCGCGATCGCATCCCAGTCTTCACGATCGCGGAAGGCTGGACTCCATGCCTTCGCGATCGCAGCCCCATCCTCACGATCGCATAGTGTCAAGTCAGGACCGGGCACAGTTGCTCTTCACGATCGCAGGACCTCTGCCGCGATCGCAGAGGTCTGGCAAGTTGGCCTTCGCGATCGCAGGGCCCTTGTCGCGATTGTAGTGAAGGAATAACTGGGCAGTTATATTAAATACGGGACTTAGCATATTTCCTCCATTTTCATCTTCCTCATCAAGTCTTTAGAGAGCAATTCAAGGAACCTTCCACCATTGTTATTGAGGTAAGTAAATGCCATGGTTTTACTAAGTTTTAACATCAATTCCTAGCTAATTCTCTCTTCTAAATCATCAATTCTTGAAATTTGGTAGTAAATTAGGGCTTATGGGAGAATTAGTGAATTATCCTTTCTAAACCATGAATTCATGTATAAATCACGTAATTATGATCTTTAGGTTTCGGGTAAGTGATTCCTTCGAAAATTCTCGAAATCCGAACGCGTGGGCCCGGGGTCGAAATTCCAAAATCCTTCAAGAATGCCTAGTTTTGGGTTTATTGGTTAATTCTTCTTCTTTGAACTTAAATTGATTCAATTACGCTATATTTGGCTAGTTGCGAGCCGTCGAGGGTAGATTTCGGAGATTCGGGTGCATCCTTGATCCGAGGGGTGATTTCGTCGCGAGGTGAGTCTCCTTTCCAACCTTGTAAGGGGGAAATGTCCCCATAGGTTCCTTATTTGTTATGTATACATGTTGTGGGGGCCGCGTACGTACCAAGTGACGAGAGTCCGTACGTGGAAAATATATTGCTATGTCGGGTAGCTTTAGGACTCACGAGCATGCCTCTATGTGCCTTATTTGTATCTTGTATGTATTGTAAGTTGTGATTGTTGTTGAGATGACATGGAAAGGTAAAATATTATGATTTCAATCCCAATTGGCTACAGTTGTATTGGAACGGTCCTGTTGAGTTCACAGTTGTGTCGGTACACATATATACCTAAATATGTATATGAACTTGTTATCGAGTTAGCACACGAGTTGCATACTGGAGGCGCGATCGTGGGTCAGCTTATATATTATTATTATCGAGTCAGCACACGAGTCACAGGTATGATGCGCGATCGTGGGTCAGCTTATATATTATTATTATCGAGTCAGCACACGAGTCGCAGGCATGATGCGGGATCGTGGGTCAGCTTATCATTATCTAGTCAGCACACGAGTCGCAGACTGGATGCGCGATCGTGGGTCAGCTTATCATTATCGAGTCAGCACACGAGTCACAGGTATGATGCGCGATCGTGGGTCAGCTTATAATTATCGAGTCAACACACGAGTCGTTGAATGGATACGCGATCGTGGGTCAGCTTATCATTATCGAGTGAACACATGAGTCACATGTATGATGCGCGATCGTGGGTCAGCTTATTACTATTGAGTCAGCACACGAGTCGCAGGTACGATTCGCGATCGTGGGTTAGCTTATGACCTCAGTCCTTATGACCACCCTTATGAATCCAACCGGTTGTCTTGTTCTGGTATTGTATTATCACTTGAGTCTGAGTCACTTATAGTGGGATTGACAGGTATTGTGTAAACGGAGGATTTGGCACTTGCAGTTCATTTTCAGTTGTTACTTGGATTACATTATTTGCTTATGTACTTGTTGATTTCTGCTTCACATGCCTACTGCTTTAGCCATATCTCTTTTTATATTATATTGCTGGACCTTAGTGAGTATCTAGTCGACCTCTCGTCACTACTCCTTCGAGTTTAGACGGGATACTCACTGGGTACATATTTATTTATGTACTCATGCTGCACTTCTTCTCCTTCTGTACTTGATTGTACAGATCCGGAGGCTGGTACATCTGATTATCAGGCCGGTGCTAGATACTGATTTGTGTGATTTGACTTCACGGTGAGCTGCTCTTCCTAGCGACCTCCTAGCAGCACCCTGGAGTTCCTTTTGTTATTTTCCCTTTCTATTTCATCCAGACTGTGGATTTGTATCTATATGAATCTTGTATATTCCGATAGTTGCCCGTGGCACTAGTTCCTGGCACACACGTAGCATATATTTTGGGGTTTTTGGGTTGTATATATTATATAGACATGCTTATCATTTGCTTCACGTATTTATGGTTTTACTTCATATCGCAAGCTATTATCATATTCATATCTGATTAAAAATTGGTAAATGTTGGAATGTTAGGCAACTGGGGAAGATAACTCGTAGTGTTATTCATGTTGGTTGGCCTAACCCCGCTGTTGGGCGCCATCGCGACCTAAATTAGGATTTGGGTCGTGACAACGTGGTATAAGAGCTTTAGGTTCACGTAGTCTCACGAGTCACAGGCAAACCCAGTAGAGTCTTGCGGATCGGTATGGAGACGTCTGTACTTATATTCAGGAGGCTATAGGGTGTTAAGAAACTCCTCTTTGTTCATATCCTATCGTGCAACCGATGATGTACTCAAATTTGATCTTCTGCTCTCTCACAGATGGTGAGGACGCGTGCTTCTCATGTTCCTGATCCGGGAGAGGCTGCTACCCCCCGCTGCTCGAGGCCGTGGTAGGGGAAGGGGTAGGGCACCTGCTCGAGGCAGGGGACGAGGGCGTCCCAGAGTTGTACCAGTTGCACCACTTGAGGATCCTATTATCGAGGAGCGGGATGAGTTGCCTCTTGTTGTTCCTGCTCCAGCGGACTTTATGACGGCGCCAGGCTTCCAGTAGGTCATGGGCCGCATGTTGAGATTCATGGACACCACGTCCCAGGCAGGCATACTTCCAGCAGATCCTGCCACTTCCCAGGCGGGAGGGGGAGTTCAGACCCCTACCGCTCAGGCTACCGGACAGGCAGCAACAGATCACACTCCGGGTACACCGCCCGTGGGTGGAGTTCAGCCTATATTGGCACAGCCAGATCCCAGGCTAGTTGTAGAGGGCGACCAGCAGAAGATGCTAGATAGATGGACCCGTCTTCGCCCTCCAATCTTCGGGGGTGAGCGGGGCGAGGATGCCCAGGATTTCATTGACAAGTGTAGGGACAGACTGCACAACATGAGGATATTGGAGTCGCATGGGGTAGACTTCACTACATTTCAGCTTGAGGGTCGAGCTCGCCGCTGGTGGCAGTCATATGTTCTTAGCAGGCTAGCAGATTCTTCTCCTGTCACGTGGAGTCAGTTTACTAAGCTATTTCTGGATAGATACATTCTGCCTTCTGAGAGGGAGGAGCTTCGGGGTTAGTTTGAGCGGTTAGAGTAGGGGCAGATGTCCGTGACGGATTATGAGGTGAGGTTTTCAGAGTTATCCCGTCATGCTCTCATGATATTTCCCACAGATGTCGATAGGGTGCGGAGGTTCGTGGCAGGCTTTCATCCAGGTATCAGGACCTCTATGGCCAAAGAGGTAGATATGGGTACCCCGTACCAGCTTGTAGTCGAGATAGCTCGACGGATTGAGGGTTACCGACTGAGGAGCATGGAGAAGGGTCTGCAGGGTCTGCAGGGTCTGCAGGACAAGAGGTCCAGATTCTCAGGTGACTTCAGGGGCGCTCCAGCTAGGGGCAGGGGTCAGTTCGGAGGCGGTCAGTTTAGTAGGCCTTCATATATAGCACCTCCACTACCTCCCAGGGGTGTTCCAGCGAGGCCTCAGTTCAGCGCCATGCGAGAGCGCTCCTACCGTCCTCTAGACATCCACAGTTCATCCAGTGGTTACTCCAGCCGTCAGAGATCCTCCGGTTCCTATTTCAGAGTAGTGTCAGATGATTCTCATTTCACTCCGGCCATTTGGGACTCTTACTCCAAAGGACAGTAGGATATGTCACATTTGAGATGCTACAAGTGTGGGGACTTAGGCCACGTGAGGAGGGATTGCCCCCACTATCGGGGAAAGGCTGTGCAGCAGAGTTACCAGCCTATGATTTCAGCACCAGCAGTTCGACCACCTAGGGGTGGGGGTCAGGTTGGCAGGGGCCGTCCTAGAGGGGGAGGCCAGTCAGGAGGGGGTCAGTCAGCTCCAGCTCGTTCTGAGGGAGCTCAGTCTTCAGGTGCTACAGCCAGATTCTATGCTATTACGACCAAATTAGACGCAGTGGCCTCAGACGCTGTGATTACATGTATTATTTCAGTCTGTGGTAGGGAGGCTTCAATGTTATTTGATCCAGGGTCTACATAGTCATATGTTTCCGCATTATTTGCTCATTTTCTGGATGTTCCTCGTGAGTCCTTGGGTTCTCCTATGTATGTGTCCACTCCTGTGGGCGATTCTGTGGTAGTAGACCGGGTCTACCGATCTTGTGTGATTACCTTCTGTGGGCTTGAGACCAGAGCCCACCTGTTATTGCTCGATATGGTTGATTTTTGAGGTTATTTTGGGCATGGATTGGCTATCTCCTTATCATGATGTGTTGGATTGCCATGCCAAGACAGTTACATTAGCCATGCTTGAGTCGCCGAGGTTAGAGTGGAGGGGTTCTCCAGTTAGTGCATTCAGTCGGGTCATTTCCTATATGAAAGCTCGGCAAATGGTCGAGAAGGGTTGCTTAGCTTACCTTGCTTTTTGTGCGGGACACCACCATGGAGTCTCCTACCATTGATCCAGTTCCTGTTGTTCGAGAGTTTCCAGATGTGTTCCCTTCAAATCTTCCAGGCATGCCTCCAGATCGAGATATAGACTTCTGTATTGATTTGGCTCCAGATACTCAGCCTATTTCCATTCCCCCTTATCGTATGGCTCCTAAGGAGCTAAAGGAGTTGAAGGAGCATCTTGAGGAGTTGTTGGCCAAGGGGTTCATCAGGCCGAGTGTGTCACCGTGGGGTGCTCCGGTCTTATTTGTGAAGAAGAAGGATGGGTCTATGCGGATGTGCATTGACTATCGTTAGTTGAATAAGGTGACCATCAAGAACAAATATCCTTTGCCGCGCATTGATGATTTGTTTGACCAGTTGCAGGGTGCTCGGGTGTTTTCTAAGATTGATCTGAGATCGGGTTATCACCAGTTGAAGATTCAGGCTTCTGATGTTCCGAAGACTGCATTCCGCACCAGATATGGCCATTATAAGTTTCTAGTGATGTCCTTCGGCTTGACTAATGCCCCAACAACATTTATGGACTTGATGAATAGGGTGTTCAGGCCGTTTATCGACTCCTTCGTTATTATCATCTACTCACGGAGCCTTGGTGAGCACGAGCAGTATTTGAGAGTTTTGCTTCAGGCCTTGCGAGAGCAGAAACTATATGCTAAGTTCTCCCAGTGCGAGTTTTGGTTGGAGTCAGTGGCATTTCTAGGGCATGTGGTATCCAGCGAGGGTATCAAGGTTGATCCGCAGAAGATTGAGGCAGTTAAGAGTTGGTCGCGTCCTACTTCAGCTTTAGAGATCAGGAGTTTTCTAGGTCTAGCAGGCTATTATCGAGGATTTGTGAAGGGATTCCCTTCTATTGGAGATCCATTGACTAGATTGACTCAGAAGAATGCCCCGTTTTGATGGTCCGACGAGTGTGAGGAGAGCTTTTAGAAGCTCAAGTCAGCATTGACCTCAGCACCATTTCTATCATTGCCTTCTGAGTCTGGGATGTATAATGTATATTGCGATGCTTCATGCGTCGGGTTGGGATATGTGTTGATGCAGGGTGGTAGGGTTATTGCTTATGCTTCGAGCCAGCTGAAGGCTCATGAAAAGAATTATCATGTGCACGACTTAGAGTTGGCGGCGATTGTTCATGCTTTGAAGATTTGGCGGCACTATTTGTATGGTGTGTCATGTGAGGTCTACACTGACCACCGCAGTTTGCAGCATTTGTTTAAGCAGAGGGACCTTAATTTGAGGCAGCGGAGATGTATTGAGTTGTTAAAAGACTATGATCTCACTATTCTGTATCACCCGGGCAAGGCGAATGTAGTAGCAGAGGCTTTGAGCAGGAGGGCAGCGAGTATGGGTAGCTTGGCCTACATTGCAGTTGAGGAGAGACCTTTAGCCTTGGACATTCAGTCCTTGGCCAATCGCCTTGTGAGATTTGACCTTTTGGAGCCTCGTCGAGTTTTGGCTCATGTAGTTGCTCAGTCTTCATTGTTGGGGGAGATTAAGGCTCGACAGTTTGATGATCCATGTCTTGCAGAGCTTCGGTATACAGTGGTCCAAAGTAGGGCCAATGAGGTTACCTTGGGCGAGGATGGTGTTCTGAGACTCCAAGGCCGATTGTGTGTTCCTAATATTGATGGCATGAGGGAGAGGATTCTAGCAGAGGCGCACAGTTCTCGGTATTCTGTTCATCCAGGAGCGACGAAGATGTATCGTGATTTGAAGCAGCATTACTGGTGGAGGCGGATGAAGAAGGATATAGTGCAGTATGTGGCTAGGTGTCTCAATTGTCAGCAGGTCAAGTACGAGCACCAGAGGCCAGGAGGCTTGTTTCAGCAGATGCCCATTCCTGAGTGGAAATGGGAGCGCATCACCATGGACTTCGTGGTTGGGTTGCCTCGGAATTTGCGGAAGGTTGACGCGGTTTGGTTCATTGTGGATAGATTGACCAAATCGGCGCATTTTATTCCTATGGCTACTACTTATACTACAGAGAGGCTGGCTCATATTTACATTCGAGAGATAGTCCGGTTGCACGGTGTGCCAGTGTCTATTATATCAGATCGAGGTCCTCAGTTCACTTCGCACTTCTAGAGAGCTTTGCACAGTGAGATGGGTACTCAGATAGACCTCAGTTCAGCATTTCACCCTCAGACTGATGGCCAGTCAGAGTGTACAGTTCAGATTTTGGAGGATATGTTCAGGGCTTCTGTGATTGATTTTGGCGGTCAGTGGGACCAATTCTTGCCTTTGGCGGAGTTTGCATACAATAACAGTTATCAGTCCAGCATCGAGATGGCACCATTCGAGGCTTTATATGGTCGGCAATGTCGTTCTCTTATCGGGTGGTTTGAGCCTGCCGAGGCCAAGTTATATGGCACAGATCTGGTGAGAGATGCTTTGGATATGGTGAAGATTATTCGGGAGAGACTCCGCACAACTCAGTCCAGACAGAAGAGTTACGCAGATCAGCGGGCGCGTGATGTAGCATTTATGTAGGGAGATTAGGTTATGCTTAAGGTTTCACCGATGAAGGGTATCACGAGATTCGGGAGGAAGGGCAACTGAGCCCCAGGTTTATAGGTCCATTCAAGGTGTTGAGGCGAGTCGGAGAGGTCGCTTATGAGCTTGCCTTACCTCCAGCCTTATCAGGAGTTCATCCGGTTTTCCACATATCCATGCTTCGGAGGTATCACGCCGACTTCTCTCACGTAGTTGATTACAACACGATTCAGTTAGACGAGAAGTTGGGCTACGAGGAGGAGCCAATAGCTATTATTGATAGACAGGACCGCCAGTTGAGGTCTAAGACAGTTTCTGCGATTAAGGTTTGGTGGAGGGGTCAACCAGTTGAGGAGGCGACTTGGGAGTCCGAGGAGGACATGCAGAGCAGATATCCACAGCTGTTAAGCACTCCAGGTACGATTCTAGACCCGTTCGAGGACTAACGTTAGTTTAAGAGGGGGAGAATGTAACGACCCGACCGGTCGTTTTGCGTATTAGGATCTCGTTCCCTTAAATGAAACCTTCCATAGAGGCTATTCGTGCTTTATGACTTGCGGGGACGGGTGGTTCGGGATTCGGGAATGGTTTGAGTGATTTAGGAACACATGGTTCTTTAAGGTTGGCCTATTTGGCCAAGTTTGACTTCGGTCAGCATTCTGAGAAAACGACCCCGGAATCGAGTTCTGACAGCTCCAGTAGCTCCGTATGATGATTTCGGACTTGGGCGTATGTTTGGCTCTGGTTTACGATGACCCGGGAACATTTCGGCGCCCGAAATGGAAATCAGGATTTCCTTATGTTTGAAATTTGGTTTGGGACGTGATTTTATTATGTCGAGGTCCGAACGGAATTCCGAGACCGGGAATAGTTTCGTATGGTCATTTATGACTTATCTGCAAAATTTGAGGTCATTCCGAGTAGTATAGGCATGTTCGGTGCATTGAAGTGAATTCTAGAATCTTAAGTTCTTAAGTTTGATTCAATTTGGTTTTGGGGTTGAATTCTGAGTTTCGTTGTTATTTTTCACGTTCTGGAAGTCCGAGCGAGTCCGTATCATGAATACAGACTTGCCGGTGCTTTTGGACGGGGTAACAAGGGGCTTAGGTGAGTTTTGGACCCACGGGAGCTAAGTTGGAAAAACCAGATTTTTTGCTGTCTTGTTTTCTTCTTCGCGATCGCAGAAGGTGGTTCGCGATTGCGGAGAAGGAATTTGGCTGGGCTGCTGATTGTTCTTCGCGTTAGCAACTTGCTTTTCGCGATCGAGGAAGGTTGGGCCCTTGGCCTTCGCGATCGCATCCCAGTTTTCGCGATCACGGAAGGCTGGACTCCATGCCTTCGCGATCGCAGCCCCATCCTCGCAATCGCATAGTGTCAAGTCAGGGCCGGGCACAGTTGCTCTTCGCGATCGCAGGACCTCTTCCGCTATCGCAGAGGTCTGGCCAGTTGGCCTTCGCGATCGCAGGGCCCTTGTCGCGATCGCAGTGAAGGAATAACTGGGTAGTTTTATTAAATACGTGACTAAGCCTATTTCCTCCATTTTCATCTTCCTCCTCAAGTCTTTAGAGAGCTCTTCAAGGAACCTTCTACCATTGTTATTGAGGGAAGTAAATTCCATGGTTTTACTGAGTTTTAACATCAATTCCTAGCTAATTCTCTCTTCTAAATCATCAATTCTTGAAATTTGGTAGTAAATTAGGACTTATGGAAGAATTAGTGAATTATCCGTTCTAAGCCATGAATTCATGTATAAATCACGTAATTATGATCCTTAGGCTTCGGGTAAGTGCTTCCTTCGAGAATTCTCGAAATCCGAACGTGTGGGCCCGTGGTCGAAATTCCAAAATCCTTCAAGAATGCTTAATTTTGGGTTTATTGGTTAATTCTTCTTCTTTGAAGTTAAATTGATTCAATTATGCTATATTTAGCTAGTTGCGAGCCGTCGAGGATAGATTTCGGAGATTCGGGCGCATCCTTGATCCGAGGGGTGATTTCGTTGCGATGTGAGTCTCCTTTCCAATCTTGTAAGGGGGAAATGTCCCCATAGGTTCCTTATTTGTTATGTATACATGTTGTGGGGGCCGCGTACGTGCCAAGTGACGAGAGTTCGTACGTGGCGACTATATTGCTATGTCGGGTAGCTTTAGGACTCACGAGCATGCCTCTATGTGCCTTATTTGTACCTTGTATGTATTGTAAGTTATGATTGTGGTTGAGATGACATGGAAAGGTTGAAATATTATGATTTCAATCCTAGTTGGCTACAGTAGTATTGACACGGTCATGTTGAGTTCAATGTTGAGTCGGTGCACATATATACCTAAATAGGTATATGCACTTATTATCGAGTCAGCACACGAGTCGCAGGCATGATGCGTGATCGTGGGTTAGCTTATCATTATCGAGTCAGCACACGAGTCGCAGACTGGATGCGCGATCGTGGGTCAGCTTATCATTATCGAGTCAGCACACGAGTCGCAGGTATGATGCGCGATCGTGGGTCAGTTATCATTATCGAGTCAGCACACGAGTCGCAGACTGGATGCGCGATCGTGGGTCAGCTTATCATTATCGAGTCAGCACACGAGTCGCATGTATGATGCGCGATCGTGGGTCAGCTTATTACTATTGAGTCAGCACGCGAATCGCAGGTATGATTCGCGATCGTGGGTTAGCTTATGACCTCAGTCCTTATGACCACCCTTATGACTCCGGCCGGTTGTCTTGTTCTGGTATTGTATTATCACTTGAGTCTGAGTCACTTATAGTGGGATTGACAAGCATTGTGTAAACGGAGGATTTGGCACTTGCAGTTCATTTATCAGTTGTTACTTGGATTACATTATTTGCTTATGTACTTGTTGATTTCTGCTTCACATGCCTACTGCTTTAGCCATATCTCTTTTTATATTATATTGCTGGACCTTAGTGAGTATCTAGTCGACCTCTCGTCACTACTCCTTCGAGTTTAGACAGGATACTCACTGGGTACATATTTATTTATGTACTCATGTTGCACTTCTTCTCCTTCTGTACTTGATTGTACAAGTCCGGAGTCTGGTACATCTGATTATCAGGCCGGTGCTAGATACAGATTTGTGTGATTTGACTTCACGATGAGCTGCTCTTCCTGGCGACCTCCTAGCTGCACCCTGGAGTTCCTTTTGTTATTTTCCCCGTCTATTTCATCCAGACTATGGATTTGTATCTATATGAATCTTGTATATTCCGATAGTTGCTCGTGACACTCGTGACACTAGTTCCTGGTACACACGTAGCGTATATTTTGGATTTTTGGGCTGTATATATTATATAGACATGCTTATCATTTGGTTCACGTATTTATGGTTTTACTTCATATCGCAGGCTATTATCATATTCATATCTGATTAAAAATTGGTAAATGTTGGAATGTTAGGCAACTGGGGAAGGTAACTCGTAGTGTCATTCATGTTGGCTGGCCTAACCCCCCTGCTGGGCGCCATCACGACCTAAATTAGGATTTAGGTCGTGACAGATGTACTATTAATTTATTATGCAATGTTAGTGCAAGTTTGAAGTACTATTATTATTAATTTGAAGAAACTTACTATTTTTTGTGTTTAAATATGAATTACAAGATTTATATCACAAGATTTACAAGAAATTATCTTACATAAAAAAATGTAAAAAAATAAATAGCCCGGACCCGTTTAGGCCCGTTTGGCCCGCGGGCCCAACCCACTTAGTCTGGGCCCATGTGGGCTTAGGTCCGTAGGGGCCGGTTCCACACTTTAGCCCACTTAGCCCGGGCCCGCATAACTCAGGCCCGCATAGCCCGGACCCGCATAGCCCGGTCCACTTGCCACCCTTACCCTGAATCGGGTAAGTGTCACATTCTTCCATTTTCGGTCTAACTTTCTCTCTTTTCCATATAGGCTTTGGCACTCCATCAGGGGGCATTTTCCAAGTCCCGAGCTGAGATGAGCTGATGTGGGGCCCTCCGAGGGCTCTTAGAAGAAAAGAATGCCCTCAAACTTCTCTACGGTAAGAAGAAGAGGAGATCAAGGACCTCCGAGCCAAGTTGGGTAAGGCTCACAAGGATCAGACCGACCTGATCGAGCAGGTAATGACACTCTTAAAAGCTCATGGGCTTGATTCGGTAAAATATGCTAATATTTCTGTCTCACAGCTGCAGCAGAAGATCGAGATGATCGAGCAGTTCCGCGAGGAGATCAGCACGATGAAGGCGGAGCCCTTCAGGTGGAAAGAGGACATTGATCGCCTTGCTGCAGAAAAAGAGGCTGCTTGAGCCCAATTGTCATCGGTCGAAGGCCAGCTTCGAGGTAAAGAAGATAGAGGAGCTCGAGGCTCGGTTGGCTTCCGAACTTACAAAGGCCAAATAGGGAAAAAGATGAGGTTGAGGTTGAGGCGATCATGGCCGTTTACCGGGCCGATGTTGAAGCCGCTCAAGTCAAAGCGAGGGAGACTGCCGAGACTGCTCACACTTGAGGACATTGGATTGATGAGCTTGCCAAAATGCTAATCTCGGAGGGAAGCCCTCGAAGAGATCCACGTTCGAGGTTTCGATCTTACCGAGGAGATAACAAAGGCAAAAGAGCATGAAACTGATGCTAGAGTGTTGGCCTCTTCTGATGACGACGACGACGATGATGATAAGCAGCAAAAGCAAGTCCTAAAATGGGGAGGACCTCGATGAAGAAGCTTCCCCGAGATAGTTAAGAGCCTTTGTATTTTTTCTTCTCTTTTTCCTTTTGTGTAGGACCTCGATCGGTACTTTGTAAATATCTTCGTATGTATAAAACATTTCTTTCTCTGTCTTGTCTTTATCTCGATTTCTGCCTTGTGAAAATTCTGATTCGCTTATGCATTATGAAAATTTTGATTCACTTATGCCTTGTGAAAATTTTCTTCGTAAATTTGAAGCTTAGGCAACTTGATCAAAGTCGGACTAATGTAGTCTTTGTAGTCGAGTGGGTGTTTTCTCGAACTCGAAGTAGGATGACCCTTAGGTTTTAGTTGAGTGAAGGTGATTTGTCGAACTTAAAAAATATAACGGCCCTTAGGCTTTTAAATTGGGCCGATATGGCCTCAAAAGAGTGTTTTTTTCCTTTTTTCGACTTAAAAAGTTAATCATATAAAATTTTGTCATGCCTTAGAACGAAATAATTCTGTACCCATTAGGTTTTTCGGGGTTTAGTGTTATCGAAACCCTTTACTTTTTCGAAGTGTCAGTTTCCGAGTGGGATTGCCTTGGCCTATAAAATCGAGGATTGCCTTTTAAGGTATTACGATTTCGAGGTTTAATAATTCGATCATGTCGATTTTTGGACGGTAATCCCCGAGTATGGAGTTAATTATCCGAACTTTTAGTTGCGATCGACCCTTGAGTCAGTTTCCGCAATAGATCATAATTATGAAATTGTGAAGTAGAAATTTCTCTAAGGCATGGAACATTTGGTAAGGAAAAAATACCTCTTTCAATAGATTACACATGCGTACATGTTTTGCCATTAGGACTCGAGTAATCTGCATGGACACGGTTCATTTGACCGTTTGGCCCTTTACAAAATTTACCTATCGAGACCCTGTTGACACAAAGTATTTTCCTTGAAATCATCCGAGGGTGATTCCCCCCAGTATTCGAGGTTGATTTTAAATAAGCCTCGGCTACTGTTGAATTGCTCTAAGTTAGCACGAACAATGGTTGCCTCGTTAAAAACCTTGCCGGAAAAACTCATTTGGAAGAAAAACCGGTCAAAGGGAAAAAGGAGTGCAACGCGTGCTTTCAGACTTAATGACTTCATGTTTGGAGATAACTTTGATGTCTTTGATTGAATATATAAAATATAAATGAAAAATTGATAAGCTCATACCTCAACAATAATATCGTTTGAGGAGTGATATGTTCCAATTATTTGGTAATTGTTCGCCGTTCATCGTGCCTAGTTTGTAGGATCCTTTTGTGACGATCGAGGACCTTTTACGGTCCCTCCCAATTTGGGCCAAGTTTTCCATCATTTGTGTCTCGAGTATTGAGGGTGACTTTTCTCAGAACTAAGTCCACGATTCTAAAGTGTCGAAGATTGGCTCTCCGGTTGTAATACCTTCGATCCGCTACGTTTGTGCGGCCATTCGAACGAGGGCGACTTCCCATTTTTCATCTAGCAATTCGATACTTGTATTCATAGCCTTATGATTTGACTCTTTCATTGCATATTGATACTTGACGCTAGGTTCCCCGAATTTGACAGGACCGTATACTAAAGAGAATGGTGTTGCCCCGTACTGGATTTTGACGTTGTTCGATACGCCCAAAGGACCTCAGGCAATATTTCACTCCATTTTCCCTTAGCATCGTTCAATTCTTTTCTTTAGATTTTGAATGATGGTCTAGTTTGTTGATTCGGCTTCTCCGTTCCCACTAGGAATATATGGCGTTAACAAGATCATTCTTATTTTGTAGTCTTAGAGTAACTTCGTTACTTTGCTGCCGACGAATTGCTTTCCATTGTCGCATACGATCTCGGCAGGTATCCCGAATCGACATATAATGTGGTCACAAATGAAGTCTATAACTTCTTTTTCTCTAATTTCTTAAAGGAATGTACTTCAACCCACTTAGATAAGTAGTCAGTCATAAATAAAATGAATTTATCTTTACCTTGGCTCGATAGTAGAGGGACGACGTTATCCATTCCCCATTTCATGAAAGGCCATGGGGATAGGACCGAATGGAGTTGCTCTCCGGGTTGGTGGATCATCAGCGCATATCTTTTGGCCCTGTAGTATCCTGCTCTGATGACTTTGTGAGACAATGATTCTGTTTAACCAAAGAATTAGATCCTTTGACCAAAGCTATTTTTAAGAAGAACGCGGGTTTCTGATAACCAAGGTAAGACTAATAATTGTAAGTAAATGGAATAATAAGATGCACGAAAAGTAAAGTGTGTATCAATAGTAGTTCGAATGTCCTTTACAACTTATATTTCATTCCCTTATATAGGGAATTTCTTAATATAACGTCTACCTTTTTCAATGATTTTACATTAATGACTAATTATGGAATTAATGTAACGTTACAATGAGTAACTGTAACTCTTGCGTGAAGGTTGTGTAACGTGTGGATCATTAATTGAAGATCTCTGAATCTGCCCTTTGTTCCGCCCGGATACATTCTGACCGTGTCTCTTCATCTTCTTAATCAGGTTGAGACTCCCGTAGCTAATTACCCTGTGGGTATGATTTGCCGTGCCTCTTTGTCTTGTACCTCTTCGTAGAGTCCTGTCCAGCTGTCGCATTTTCATTGCTCCACATAGACTGATGAGTCATCAAGATTTATTACACGTGTGAAGCTCTTTTTTACCAATACAGATAGTCCCCCCACTTACCATTTATTTATCGATTAATATTTGGTAAGTGGATACTCATTTATGGCGGGAATATTTTGCCGCCGCTTCACTCGAAACACTGCATCTTTCTCTGAACGTAGGCGTCGCTTGTCACTTCCATTTAAATCTTATGCCATGTGGAATTTCCGGATTGGTTCTGAAATTGTTCAGCGCCTTTTAGGGCTTTTTGCGGTTGCATCAGTCACGAAGTGACATCTTCAATTATGGCTTTCACATCATTGTTTTTTCCCATTTTTGACGGTTGTCTTCGAGTATAAATACCCCTTTTCCTTTCTTTACTTTTACGAAAAACTTCTAACTTTCAAACTTTATTTGTAAAGAAATTTTTTATTTCCTTTGTAAATATGTCTTCCTCAAACCAATCTAAGGAGTCATAAATGTAGATGATTTGAATCCCTCTTCTGTTCTAACACGGAGTAAGAGAGGTGGCAGGTTGAGGAATTTAGGTTCTACTCCTTCAAGGGGTTATTCCTCTTCTTAAATTACTTCCCCTCCTTCTTCTTGGTCTTTAACTTCTCCGAGGGCTAGGGCTTCTAGATCTTTGTCCAAGGGTATAGAACATCACGAACCTTTGCGCGAACCGAGGGTCGATGAAATAGTACCTGCGGAATTAACCTTTGCTAGGGATAGTCAGGCCCTTAAAGACAAGCTTTCTTCATTGTCGTCTCTTGATAGTGCTGACAAGTTCCCTACCCAGATTACTAAAGGTTTAATTTCTCTTGTACGCAGGGACTGTTATTGGAGGTCCGATTTTCCTCTCGTCGTTCCAAATAGTAATCAAAGAATAACGTCTTACAAGATGGGGTATTCTTTTTCTTATACTTATCCCTTTACATTAGGGTTCAAGCCTCCCATCGACCCAGTTATCATCGAGTTCTGTCGATTTTCAAAATTTGCTTGGGACAAGTCGGTCCTCTTGTATGGCGAGTCGTTACATGCCTTAGATATTTGGCTACCTTAGCTTCGGTACCCTTTACCTTTCATCATCTTATTCACCTCTATTCTCCAATGATGTTCCGCTAGGGAATTTTTACCCTGGCTGCTAGGAGTAAAAGGGTGTTAGTGACTCCTGACGATGATAAGGATCGAGGTTGGTTTCTTCAGTATTTTGATGTTCCTACTGCTGGTTTAGTAGGTGAAGAGAATCTTCCCTTCCCTGAGAAGTGGAATCTTGCACGTGAGTACATCGTTGCTCACATTCCTTGCTTTTTGCTTTAGATATTTTATCAATACCGTAGCTGTTTCTTCTTTATGCATCAATCATGGGACCCGCCGAGAATGTCTCCGATTTCCGAGATTGGGTAGAAAAGCTTTTGTTAACCGCTCGATTAGAAGAACGTTCATGGAAGTACCTCTCCAGGAGGTTTGGTTGGAGAGTTAAGACTTACGATAAGTGAAATTTTTGTTTGTACTTCTTCCTTTCTTTGAGCATCATTGAATCCTTTTCTTTTGATAGGGTTTCCCGCTCGTGGAGTTTCTGCGTCTATTCCCAAGTTATCTCTGGCTCAGGCCCAGGAGATCATCTCGGGCTCTTCTTCTTCAAAGAGAAAAGCAGGTGGGTCAAGGACCTCGGAAGATGAGGAGGAAGAGGAGGGCTCTTTAATTCATAGGTCACGCAGAATGAAGGTGGTCTCAAATGACGAGTCTACACCTGTCATTGAGCCTTCCGTGCCTGAAGTTGAATTTCTGCCCCTGAGGATGCTACTCCCTCTCCCGTGCGTGAATCTGTTGATATTTTATGCCGTGAGGGTTATGGTTCTGTCGCTGATGAAGCTCCCTTGGCTGTTTTCTCTCCTTCTCTTAGAGAACTTCCCTCGACTGTTCCAACTATTTCTGCTGCTCCCGCGGCTATTCCTGCTCCTATGGCCTTTTAGACCCCTCAGACTTCCTGGCCCGTGGCTCCCGCATTTGTTCCTGCTTCCGTGCCTTCTGTTACAGAAGTAGGGTCTTCCAGTAAGGAGATGAGGCGGGTGATGATAGAAGTACTGGCAAAGGGTAGCCTGTTTAAAAAGTCTGGCCAACCTGATGTGTGGTTGAAACCGTTGATATGTCCGACAGAGAGATCTAAGCTGGATAGCCACAATTCCCTTACATGGGCTAATGAGATCGTGAATACTTCTTTAAAGGTAGAATGCATTTTCTTTCATTCATTCTTGTAAACGTACTTCCCGTATCTAATTGATTTTCTTTTGTAGATCAATCTTATAGGCACGGAGCTTATGAAGAGGGTTTCTCATACGGAGAAGGAAGTAAAGGAGTGGCATGCTGAAGCAAATAACTGGAAAGAGCAGTATGAAAGCCTAAGGCTCGACATGGAGGCTGTATAAGAAGAAAAATGTACCTTGGAGCAGCAAGTGAGGGTCATGACAGTAGAGTTGGCCGTTGAGAAGGCATCTTCTGATCAGGCAGGCAAGGATAAGAACGTCCTAGATTCCTCATTTGCAGAGCAGTTGTCCCGTTCCTCTGAAGAGATTAGGAGATCTAATGCCCTACTAGGCCAAAAGGAGGAGTATTCGGGCGAACTTGTCCAATCACTTACCCAGACCCAGGAGGATCTCCGCAACTCTTTGGAAAAAGTTCAACTTCTGGAAAGGTCTCTCTCTCTCTCCTTTAAGGGCCTCTAATGATGATACCGTAGATGAGAGGGATGAATTAAGAGCTGAGACTGTGATGTGGGAGAAAGATTACGAGGTTCTTGAAGACAAGGCAGTTGTCGATGTTAGTTGGGCGTATATGAACTCTCGTCTCGACACATTGACCGAAATGAGCCGAGAGGGTTTTGACCTCAATGCTGAAATTGCAAAAATCAAGGAGACCATTGAGAAGTATCAACAACGTCAAAATCTCTCTTCACCTGAAGGTGAGGCTCCTGCTGCTGAAGTCTCTTCATCCCATGCTGCTCCTCCTGCCAATGAAGTCAATCCCCCGTCTGAAGAAGTTTAAGATGTTGGTTCCCTTTTATTTTCCTGTTTCAATTGGTGGTTACCCCCAGTCCCATCGGGGGGTAAGTTTGGATCCTTTTAAGTCTCCAAATGAAAACTTAGGGGCACCTCAATGTATAAAAACTTAATACGGCTAAGTATAAGTTAATACTTAGTTTACTTAGCCGTTAATATATTAATGCAAGTATGACTTTTGATTTGAGTTTCTGTTTCACTCTTTAAGTCTTTTGCATGCTTCATTTTTGAGGTTTAAGTTTTACCTCTGAGTTTTGCATATCAAATGCTTAGATTATTCATACATTTTTGTAGTAAGTACGGTTTTGTGAAAGAGGGCCCTTTTTTGATCGACACTTAATGAAGAAGACGTCTCAACTTCATAATGGTGTGAAAATGCAATAAAGAGATAGGAATTTTTCACATGTTTAACAGTGTTTCTGAAGAATGTTTTTGTGTTTGAACTTTCCCAGCATTTCACATGTGTTTGAGTATCGTCTAAAACTCATGTTGCAACTGTTTTCTTTCAACAGGTTTGATGTAATCTTGTATTTCGTAATTGTTTTTCTTGTGAAACTGTTTTTTCGAGTTAATACAAGGAATAACTATTTTTTGTTTGTAACAGTTTTTATATGGGTTTTTACCCGTAACTGTTTTCATTGATAATAATTTTTAATAAATACAAGGGTAATACTTTTTCATCCGTAGCTGTTTTTTGTTTATAACAGTTTTTGAATAGATACAAGGATAATGATCTTTCCATCCGTAACTGTTTTTATTGACGACAATTTTTGCATGAGTACAAAGATTACATAATTGTTTCAATTACAACAGTTTTCTGAATAAGTACAAAGATGATGATCTTTTATCCATAACTGTTTTTAGTTACAACAGTTTTCTGAATAAGTACAAAGATGTGCATTTCTCCCTCGTAACTAATATTTTGCCTTTTAACCTGAACGTTTGTTTACATTCATGAACATGTTCGAAGGTTTTTTGAATCAGGCTTTGAGCTTTGAGTCTTTGGCTCTTTTGATTTTGCTCGTATCACTTGACTCGTTGGGATGATGGATCTTCAGGCTCGAGCTTTGACTTTTTGATAGTCTTCTTTGCTTCGTCTTTGCCTTTCATACTGTATAGTCCCCCAAGTGTTTGAGCTTTGAAGAATGAAATCTCCAGCACTTGACTATTCCTTCCTTGTGGTCCTTTTTCCTGAAAAGGAAAAACATACGGGACTCGAAGGTATATAGTTTTAGATCATGACTGTTTAACCCTTTAAAACGCCCATCAGAAAGTGTAACCCTAGACCGGGAATTCAGTTACTTCCTCGCGTATTTGCAGGTCTAATATCATCATCCGGTGATGGGTTAGCTTTTTTCCTATCATCTAAAATGGTTAGTAAAATTTTAACTGTACAAAAGTAAAATCGAACGTGGCGATACCTGACCAGGGGTATTCCTTTTCCTTAGAAATAATATTTCTTCAAATGGATGGCATTCTAACTGGTTGGTAAGATCCTATCGTCCATAGCCTCCAGCTCATAAGCGCCTTTCCCAGCGATGCCTCGGACTTTGTAAGGCCCTTCCCAATTTGGATTTAGCTTTCCTGCACCAGCTTCTTTTGTTGATTGCAAGACTTTTCTAAGAACGAAGTACCTAATTTTGAAATATCTGAGGTGAGCTTTCTGGTTGTAATAACGCTCTATTATTGTTTTTGAGATGCCATACGTATTAACGCAGCTTCTCTTCTTTGTTCGAGCAAATCTAGATTGGTCCTTAACTCGTCGTTATTAGCATCCTCCGTGGTTGTTGTAAACCTTATGCTTGGTTCGCCAATCTCCACCGGCATTAAAGCTTCTGACCCATAAACAAGCGTGAATGGAGTTTCTCCCGTGGCTGTTTTTGAAGTCGTTCTGTAAGCCCAGAGCTGTATTGGTAAAAATGAGTCTCACACGTAAGCAGATTCTTGACAACTCGGCTAGTTACGTGGACCAAGGAAAATGCAGTAGATAGACTTGATTCTATAAAGAGGTACGAGACAAAAAGGCACGGTCAATAAACCCACGAGTTCATCAACCACGGGAAACTTAATGACAAAGAAGAGATTCGGTCTCAGTGAACCCAGACAAAGCTGCGGGCAGATTCGAGAATCAACAGTTAATGACTTATACGTTACATAATTCCTATACAACAGTTACGGTTATCCTTTGCAACGCCTCATTAATGTAATAATTAGCCGTTAATGAGCAATCATGACAGTAACCAAACGTTACACTAGGAAACCCCTATATAAAGAAATGTAACCCATAAGATCATCTGAATTCTCGGATACAATCGACTTTACTTTTTGCATACTACAGTATTGTTCATTACTTAATTCTCTTTATTTATCGTATTACTTTCTTGATTATCAGTAACCCATGTTCATCCTAAATAGCTTTGGTCATGGAATCTAATTCTTTGGTTAAACAAATTGGTTCCGTTACCGGAAAACTGATAATCATAGTTTATTTTCCAATCGATATCCTTTTAAACTATGTCGAATTCCAATAACAACAACAACAACAATGACGACAACAACCAACAGGAAAATGGAACCCCAGTTCCAACTCCTCGAGGAACCCCACGCGGTTCAAGGGAGTCATCCCCAAAAAAATCCGATAACCATCATAACAATGATAAGCAAACGACAGAGCAGGATCGGATAAAGCAAATGATTGTTGAATATGTGGGGCAAGATTTGCAAGAGTTTGCAAGAGGATTACCACATACACCACCAACACTATTAACACCGCCTCCAAATAATACAGTCATCGCGGAAAATCCTCAGTCTGGGTTAACAAACTCAGCCAGGGGTGACACTCCAAATGAATCTCTTGAAATAAGACCAAGTATGACTAATAACTCTGAGTTACAAAATTTGTTGTTAACCATGCAGAAACAAATGAAAGAACAGAATGACCGCATTGATCAAATCCCTAGAGTACCGTCGATTATCAGAGGCATCGAGTTGATAGATATTCTCAACAGCTCTTGAAGCCAAGTGCGGCGCCCTTGCCTATACCCAAGAAATTCAAAATGCCCAATGTTCCTAAATATGATGGAACAACTGACCCACGTGATCATGTGACTGCTTTCACTACTGGAGTAAAAGGCAATGATTTAACAAAATAAGAGATTGAATCAGTCCTTGTCAAGAAATTTGGGGAAACACTTACAAAAGGGGCCTTAACCTGGTATTCCCTTCTCCCTGAAAATTCTATTGATTCTTTTGCTGAGCTTGCAGATTTGTTTATAAAAGCACACTCTGGTGCACAAAACGTTGAGAAAAGAATGGAAGACCTATTCAAGATAAAGCAAGGAGACACAGAATTACTCTGTGAGTTTGTAGACAGGTTTCAACGAGAAAGAATGCAATTACCCAGAGTGCCTGATAATTGGGCAGCCATGGCATTTGCAAGCGACTTAAATGATAAAAGCTCAGAAGCCACAAGGCGATTTAAGGTAAGTCTAAGAGAATTTCCAGCTACGACGTGGAACGATGTATACAACAGGTACAACACTAAACTCAGAATAAAAGAAGATATCATTGCTCGATCGAAAAACGAGGAATATTCCAGACCCAGATGTCCAGAACCGGAGAAAAGATCAGGTAAAAACAGGTACGATCCTTACTTAGGACCCTCGGGACGTCACATACGTCCCCGGTTCGAAAATACTAGACCGTTAGGAAGAGATATAGGATCATCCTCATCTAGATCCAGGAAAGATCGAGATGAACGGTCCAGAGGTAATACCCGAATTGGGGACCATAACTTTAACGTAAGCACTACTGAGCTTGTCTCAAAACTAAGAAATATGGGAGACAAAGTTAAATGGCCCAAAGAAATGCGGTCGAATCCAAATAGGAGAAATCCATATCAGTGGTGTGAATTCCATAATGATCATGGACACAGAACCTCAGATTGTAGATTTTTACAAGGTGAAATAGAACATATATTAAAACAGGGCTATTTAACAAAGTTTTTTAGTGATAAAGGTAAACATGCCTACATGAAGAACAAGCATGAGCCTCCAAAGCCTCCCTCTCCAAAGCGAACTGTTAACGTGATACATGGAGGAGAGGAAGTAAATGGAATAGTTTGTCAATTAGCATCAACGATCACAAATACCCATGGAAAGCGGGTTCGAGTAGATCCAAATAAAGACAAAATAACCTTTGATGATGCAGACTTTGGTGGACTAATGCTTCCTCATAATGATGCACTGGTAATATCTTTACTTATTCATGACACTAACATTAAAAGAGTATTGATTGATCCAGGCAGTTCAGTCAATATCATTTTGATAAAAGTAGTGAAAGAAATGCTAGTGGAAAATCAAATTATCCCAAAGGCACGAGCCATATCTGGGTTCGATAATTCTACAGTAATAACCAAAGGAGAGATTGAACTTAATACTTACGCTGAAGGAGTGGTCAAAAACACGAAATTTCAAGTCACTGATACAGAGATGGCTTACAATGTCATTTTAGGAAGACCGTGGATTCATGATATGAAAGCAGTCCCATACACCTTACACCAGGTAATAAAATTCCCATCAGAATGGGGAGTGAGACAAATTAGAGGTGACCAACAAACTTCCAGAAATATAAACTCAATAGCACTTCACAACAAAAGAGATACGAGAGATGTTGAAGTCTTCCAAACGGAGGCCAATGACCAAACAGGTATGAAAAAAAATCTTTGATCAATCATGTACAAAGGAAATGAATATTCAAACAGGTACAGGAGAAGATACCAGCGAGACAAATCCTATTATCATTGAAAATATACTGGATCACGCAGACATAAATTCTAGAGCAGACTTCATTCGTGAACCAAAAGAAGACGAACATATCAAAACAATCACGGAAGAACTTGAGGTTGTTCTGTTGTCTGAACAAAAGCTCGAGAAAAAGTTGTATGTTGGCACGAGACTGCTGGAGAGGTTAACCCCCGAGAAAAAAGGTATGCTAATCGATTATTTAAAATCTAACGCGGATTTGCATGGTCCCATTCAGATATGACGGGTATTCCACCAGAAGTGATGACTCATAAACTGAATGAAGATCCATCATTTGTACCTGTTAAACAAAAGAAAAGAAAGCAAGGAACATTCAAAAATCAAGTGATTTACGATGAAGTCCAAAAACTCTTGAACATAGGTTCCATACGAGAGGTAAAATATCCTAACTGGCTAGCTAACACAGTTGTGGTACCTAAAAAGAACGGCAAATGGAGGGTGTGTGTAGATTATACTGATTTAAATAAAGCATGCCCAAAGATTCATTTCCTTTACCACATATAGATCAGATGATTGATGCTACCACAGGTCACGAATTATTAAGTTTTCTAGACGCATACTCTGGTTATAATTAGATTAAAATGGATCCTTCAAACGAAGAAAAAACCTCATTCATTACTAACATGGGGACTTACTGTTATAAAGTCATGTCTTTTGGCTTAAAGAATGCAGGAGCTACTTACCAAAGGTTAGTGACTAAAATGTTCCAAGAACATTTAGGAAAGACAATGGAAGTTTATATTGATGATATGCTTGTAAAGTCAACACAAACGGAAGATCACCTCCAGCATCTTTCTACAACTTTGGATATCTTACGCAGGTATAATATGAAGCTCAATACGGAAAAATGTGCTTTCGGAGTACAATCAGGTAAGTTTTTGGGATTCCTTGTATCTAACAGAGGAATAGAAGTAAATCCAGCTCAAATAAAAGCTATAGAAGAAATACCTGATAGTTTAACAAATAAAAAAGAGATTCAAAGATTGACAGGAAGAATAGCCGCCTTAGGAAGATTTATTTCTAGATCTTCCGAAAAACGCTTTAAATTCTTTTCAGTTCTTAAAAAAACAAAATCAGTTCGAATGGACTGAAGAATGTCAGCAGACCCTCAAAAATTTGAAGATTTATTTATCAAAGCCACCACTGCTCTCAAAGCCAAAAGATTGTACATCTACCTGGCAGTTTCAGAAATTGGTGTAAGTGCAGTACTGATAAGAGAAGAGAAAGGTAAGCAATCACCTATCTACTACGTAAGTAAAACTTTATTAGATGCTGAAATTAGACACCCACATCTAGAAAAATTAGCCTTAGCTTTAATAATGGCATCAAGAAAATTACGCCCTTATTTTCAATGTCATTCAATCACTGTCGTGACTTCTTATCTTTTAAGAAATATTTTGCATAAGCAAAAATTGTCAGGAAGATTAGCCAAATGGGCCATAGAGTTAAGTGAACATGATATAACATATCAACCTAGAACAGCAACCAAATCACAAATATTAGCTGACTTTAGCAACAGTATTACCCCTGAGGTAGAAAAAGAGTTACAACTCTTTAATAGAGTCAATCCAGGTCAGTGGAACCTATTTACAGATGGCTCTTCTAACATAAAAGGGGTCGGATTAGGCATCGTCTTAATATCACCCACAAGTGAAAAGACACGGCAGGCTATTAAATGTTACCCTATAACTAACAATGAAGCAGAGTACGAGGCTGTTATTGCAGGTTTAGAACTGGCACGGAAGCTATCAATCGATCAAATCATAATCAACAGTGATTCCCAATTGGTGGTAAATTAGATACAGGGGACTTACATCACTCAAGAAACGCGAATGCAACAATATCTAGAAAAGGCACGAGAACTTGTAAGACAGTTCGAAACGTGGAAGATAATACAAATACCTAGAGAAGAAAATGCAAAAGCAGATGCATTAGCAAACCTCGTGGCAGTTACAGAAGTAACAAATAAAGACAACGACATTGTTTTCCACCTCTTCCATTCAACAATCGACCAAGACAGGAACGAGGTATCTTTCAATAATTTAACTTGGGATTGGAGTAATGAAAATTCTCATTTTCTTGCAGAACGGTACCATACCTGAAGATAAGAAAGTAGCTCAAGCACTTCGCCGTAAAGCAGCACGATATTGTCTAGTCCGCAACTCATTGCATCGCAAAATGTTCGGTGGACCCCGAGCAAAATGTCTTGGACCTAATCAGACAGAATTCGTGATAAAGGAAGTCCATGAAGGACATTGTGGAAATCATGCAGGAGCAAGATCCTTGGTAAAAACCTTAATCCGATCCGGGTACTATTGGCCTAAGATGGAAGAAGATGCAGAAAACTTCATATCTTAATGCGACAAGTGTCAAAGGTTCGCCAAAAAAATGCATAGACCAGCAGAACTGTTGCACTCAGTCATATCACCATGGACCTTCATGAAATGGGGAATAGATATAGTAGTACCTCTTCCCCCAGCTAAAAGACAGGTATGATTTCTACTCGTACTTACTGATTACTTCACGAAATGGGTAGAATCAGAAGCGTTTAAACAAGTGCGGGAAAAGGAGGTCAAAAGCTTCTTATGGCGAAACATAATATGCCATTTTGGGATTCCGAAAGAGATCTTGAGTGATAATGGCCCACAATTTATAGGCTCTCAAATTACAGAATTCTTTGAGAGTTGGCAAATTAAACGGATGCCTCAACGCCATATCATCCCGTAGCTAATGGACAAGCTGAGTCTACGAATAAAATCATCATCAACAATATAAAGAAGCGGTTAGATAAAGCCAAAGGGAATTAGCCCGATGAATTACTGGCAGTATTATGGGCATACAGGACTACATCAAAAACAGCCACGGGAGAGACTCCCTTCGCACTTGTTTATGGATCAGAGGCATTAATACCCGTGGAAATCGGTGAGCCGAGCTTAAGGGTTATAACAACTACGGAACCAGCAAATGATGCCGAACTCCAGGTCAAACTGGACTTGCTCGAATCACGAAGGGAAGCATCTTTAATACGGATGGCATCTCAAAAGCAAATCATAGAGCGATATTACAATCTCAAAGCTCATCTTAAATATTTTAAGATTGGGGACTGCGTACTTTAAAAAGGTTTCCAATCAACAAAAGAGGCAGGTGATGGCATACTGAATCCAAATTGGGAAGGACCTTATAAAGTCCGAGGCGTAGCTAGGAAAGGCGCATACGAGTTGGAATCCATGGACGGCAGAATTCTACCAACGAGCTGGAACGCCATCCACTTGAAGAATTACTACTTCTAAGGAAAAGATACCCCCGGTCAGGTATCGCATGTTCGATTTTATTTTTGAATATTTAAACTTTACTAACCTTTTTAGATGATAGGCAAAAAGCTAGCCCGTCACCAAATGATGATATTAGACCTGCAAAGACACGAGGAAATAACACAATTCTCGGTCTAGGGTTACACGTTCTGATGGACGTTTTAATTTAAGCAGTCATCATCTAAAAAAGCATATACCTTCGAGTCCCGTACGTTTTCCTTTTTCAGGGAAAGGACCATAGAGAAGGAATAATCAAGTGCTCGAGATCTCATTCTTCAAAGCTTAAACACTTGGGGGACTATATAATATGGAAGGCCCAGATGAAGCAAAAATGACTACTGAAAGTCAAAAGCTCGAGCCTGAAGAACCATTTACCCAGCAAGACAAGTGGTACGAGCAAAATTAAAAGAACTGAAGACTCCAGCACAAGATTTACAAAGCCTAAACTTTAAGAAAACCTTCGAACTATGTTCAGGTTAAAAGGCAAAGTATTAGCTATGAGGAAGAAATGTACATCTTTACATTTATACAAAAACTGTTGTAACGAAAACAGTTAAGGGTAAAAGATCATCATCATTGTACTTATTCAAAAACTGTTATCAAATAAAACAGTTATGGATGAAAGATCAAAATCCTTGTATTTATTCAGAAAACTGTTATCAAATAAAACAGTTACGAAATACAAAATATTTCCCTCGTATTTATTACAAAACTGTTGCAAATAAAAACAGTTGCGGGTAAAAACCCCAATACTTACAAAAACTGTTACAAATGAAAACAGTTATTTCCTTGTATTAACTCGAAAAAACTGTTACCTACAGTTGCGAAATACAAGTGAGTATCAAATCTGTTAAAAGAAAATAGTTGCAACATGAGTTTTAGATGATAATCATAACACATGTAAAATGTAGTGGAAGTTCAAACAAAACTTTCCACAAAAACATCTTTAAACATGTGATAAATTCCTATCACTCTATTGCATTACAATGAAGTTGAGACGTCTTCTTCATTAAAGTGTCAATCAAAAAGGACCCTAACTCATGATTAAAGCCTATCATAAACAAAGGCTTAAATCTTATACAAACACTGCACCTACTATGAAAAGGTCCGACTGATTTATGCATTTTTATGTAAAAAGTTAAGAGGTAAAAACAAAAACCTCAGAATAACAAAACATGCAATATACTTAAAGAGTAAAACCAAAACTCAAAGCAAAAGTCTTCAAATTGCATTAATATAAAAGAGCGGCTAAGTTAAAACTAAGTACTAACAACTAGTACTTAGCCGCATAATAATTACTTTTTTTGGTGCCCCTAAGTTGTAAGTTGGGGACTTTAGAGTTTCAAACTTACCCCCGATGGAGCTGGGGGTAACCACACCAATCCAAATAAAAAAAAAGGGNCATGAGGAGGAAAGTTGACTTCTTCAGGAGGAACGGCAGCAGCTTAAGGCAAAGAGGCATGAGCAACATGGGTTTCATCAGTGGATGGAGAAAGATCAAGACCTCGCCGGGTCTTCTCCATGCCTCTTTAGTTTTAGCAATTTCAGCGTTGAGGTCGAAACCCTCTTGGCTCATCTCCATCAATGTATCAAGGCGAGAACTCATGTACGCCCAGCTTACATCAACGACAGTCGCCTCTTCGAGGTTATTATAATCTTTTGCCCACACTTGAAGCTCAGCCCTCAATCCATCTTTCTCGACTTCAGCAGCTTCATGGGCGGCCCTCAAGGGTACAACTGACTCTTCCAAAATTCGGACTTTGTCTAAAGCTTCACACAGTTCCTCATAGGTCTGGGAGAGAGTTTGTACAAGCTTACCAGAATATTCCTCCTTCTGCCCTAGAAGATGCTTCAAGTTCCTGATCTCCTCCGAGTCTTGGGACAATTGTTTAGCAAACGAAGATTCAAGAATACTCTCATCCTTATCAGCTTGGCTAGAAGAAGCCTTCTCCACCGCCAGTTCCGTTGTTGTAATCCACAACTGTCTCCTCAAGGTATTCCTCTCCTATTCTAAAGCATCCATATCTACCCTCAAACCATCATATTGTGCTTCAGATTGTCAAAATCAACCCGCAGCTCTTTCAACTCGTTATCCGAATTTGAAACTCTTTTCATAAGCTCTAAGCCAATAAGGTGCATCTATAAAAAAATAATGATAAAACAGTTAAACAAGGTAAATTGTTTAGACATGGGAAGATGTACATATGTAAGAATAAGCTACGTTGTACCTTCAAAGAAGAATGCACCACTTCATTGGCCCACGTAAGAGCTGTATGGCTGGCAAGTTTGGTTTTCTCTTCAGGACCTATCAAAGGCTTAAGCCACACCTCAGGCTCGTCCGTCTTTTTGAAAAGACTCCCTTCAGCTGGAACCTCAATCACAACCCTCTGCATCTCCCTGCTGGAAGACCCTACTTCCCTAATGGAAGGCATGGAAGCAGGAACGGAGGGAGCAGCAACAGAAATAGACGATCCGGGAATTAAAGGAGCCACGGGCACTATAGCAGGCACAGAAGAATGGGAATTGAAGAAACCATGGGTAGGGAAACGGCAGAATCCGTAACGGCTAAAGGAGCGGGAATAACAGAGACACAGGGAACCGACGAAACTTCTTCTCTTGAAGAGTCGGGGAAAACAACAGCTAAGCGAACATCATCAGGAGCGAGATCAAAACCTTCATGAAACAAATACTAGACAGAATCATGGACTGGGGACTTTGAATCATTTTCAGAAGATGAGGGTCTACCTGCAGACATGGAAGAAAAAATCATAGGGGTAGACTCGTCGTCCAAAACCACCCGCCTTCTTCGTAACCGGTGTACTAAAGCACCCTCTCTCTCTTATTCTTTCTCCTCAGAACGGGGATCCCCAACTTTTCTCTTTAAGGAAGACGAGCTAGCAAGGATATTTTGAGCCTGAGTCAAAGACATCTTCGGGATAGATGATGCAGACTCCCCACGGACGAAAAACCCTGTCGAAAAGGGAAAAGTTAAATGAGAATAAACGTAGGCTCGGGTAAGACAGGAAGTAAGAAAAACTCCACTTACCATGGGTCTTTACAAGCCAACAGTACTTCCCCGCGAAGTACTTCCAGGACCTTTCTTCAACAGGAGCGGCAGCCAACATTTTTTCTACCCAATCACGAATACCGGAGACATTCTCAACGATATTCATGATTGCTGAAAAGAAAAAATAGATACGGTGTTAATAACACAATCCAAGTCTAATGAAAGAAGAAAATAGATGCGAACCAAAAAATTACTCACGTGCACGGTTCCACTTCTCAGGGAAGGGAAGATTCTCCTCACCCACTAAACAGCAGTGGGGACAGCAACATACCGGAGGTACCAACCTTTGTCTTTATCAACACCAGGGGTTACTAACACTCTTTTACTCCAAGCAGCTAGAGTAAAAACCCCTTGACGAAACAAGACAGGAGAATATAAATGAATAAGATGATTGAAAGTAAAGGGAACTGAAGCTAAAGAATCCAAAACTCTCAGACACGCGACAACTCGCCACACCAGCGGACCAACTTGTCCCAAAAAAATATTGAAAAAACGGCAAAACTCGATGATGACTGGATCAATGGGAGGTCTAAACCCTAAGGTAAAAGGATACTTATAAACAAAGGAATAACCTCTCTTATAAGACGTTATCCTTTGATTACTATTCGGGACATAAACAGGGAAATCAGGCCCAAGAACACTCGCTACGAACAAGAGGAACGTGACCTTCAAATATAATAGTTGGATACCTCTCCACGCTATCTAAAGAAGTGACCGGTCTACAAGAACTGGGTTTTCCCTAGTAAAGACAAACTCGGCGGGAATAATCTCATCAACTCTGGGTTCACGAAGATGATCATCTTTACCTCTAGACGAAGAATGAGAAGATCTAGCCCTAGGAGAAAGCAAAGACCTAGAGGAAGGAGGAGAAACTATTGGGGAAGAATAACCTCTAGAAGGAGTAGATCCTAAATTCCTTAGCCTACCTCCTCTCCGACTCCTAATTGGAGCACGAGAAGATGCAAGATTTTCCACATCTATTACCTTCTTGGGTTGATTCGATGAAGACATACTTACAGAAGCAATGGAAAATTCTTTACAAGAAAAGAGGCAAGTTATAAAATGTTTATGGAAGTAAAGAAAGTAAAAAGGGTATTTATACATAAAGACAACCGTCGAAATATGGAAAAATAATTATGGAAAGTCATGATTAAGAGTGTCACTTCGAGACTGATGCAGCCGCAAAAAGCCCTAAAAAGCGCCGAGTCATTCCAGAGCCAATCAGAAATGGACACTTAGAAGGAGCATTAAATGGAAGTGACAAACGACGCTTGTGTTCATAGAAAGATACAATATTTCGGAGAAAAACAGCGGCAAAATATTCCTGCCATAAATATGTATCCACTTACCAAATATTAATCGACAAATATATGGTAAGTGGGGGGACTATCTGTATTGGTAAAAAAGAGTCTCACACGTAAGCAGATTCTTGACAACTCAGCTAGTTAAGTGGACCAAGGAAAACGCAGCAGATAGACTTGATTCTATAAAGAGGTACGAGACAAAAAGGCACGGTCAATAAACCCACGAGTTCATCAACCATGGAAAACTTAATGACAAAGAAGAGATTTGGTCATAGTGAACCCAGACGAAGCTGCGGGCAGATTCGAGAATCAATAATTAATGACTTATACGTTACATAATTCCTATACAACAGTTACGGTTATCCTTTGCAATGCCTTATTAATGTAATAATTAGCCATTAATGAGCAATCATGACAAGAACCAAACGTTACACTAGGAAACCCCTATATAAAGGGAAGAAATATAACCCATAAGATCATCTGAATTCTCGGATACAATCGACTTTACTTTTTGCATACTACAATATTGTTCATTACTTAATTTCTCTTTATTTATCGTATTAATTTCTTGATTATCAGTAACCCGCGTTCATGCTAAATAGCTTCGGTCAAGGAATCTAATTCTTTGGTTAAACAATAGCACTGCCGGTAATTCATCAGGCCAATTTTCCTTGGCTTTTTCCAACTGTTTCTTTAGGTTATTGATGATGACTTTATTTATTGATTCAGCTTTCCCATTAGACACGAGGTGATATGGCGATGAAGTAATTTGTTTGATTTGCCAACTTTCGAGGAATTCTGTGATTTGCGAGCCTATGAACTGCGGGCCATTATCACATACGATCTCCTTCAGTATCCCAAATCGACATAGTCTATTTCTCCATATGAAGATTTTTACTTCTTTTTCTCGCACTTTTTTGAAAGCTTCTGCCTCCACCCATTTTGTGAAATAGTCAGTTAACACGAGTAAGAATCGTACCTTTCCTTTAGCTGAGGGGAGGGGTCCTACTATGTCCATCCCCCATTTCATGAATAGCCATGGCGATATCACTGGGTGTAATAGCTCTTCCGGTCGATGCATGTTGTTAGCAAATCAGTGACATTTGTCGCATTTAGTTACGAAGCTTTCAGCCACTTCTTCCATCTTGGGCCAATAGTACCCTGCTCTGATTAGGGTTTTGACTAAAGATCTCGCCCCTGCATGATTTCCACAGTGTTCTTCGTGTACATCCTTCATCATGAATTCTGTTTGATTTGGTCTGAGGCATTTTGCTAGGGGACCTCCGAACATTTTGCAGTATAGAGAATTGCGAATGAGGCAGTACCTTGCAGCTTTTCGGCGAAGTGCTTGAGCTGCTTTTTTGTCTTCAGGAACAGTGCCATTCTGCAAAAAATTTAAAATTTTGTTTCTCCAATCCCAGGTTAAATTGTTAAAAATTACCTCATTTTTGTCCTGGTCAATCACTGAATGAAACAGGTGGACGACAATTGCATTGTCTTTATTTGTTACTTCTGTAACTGCTGCGAGGTTAGCCAATGCATTCGCTTCTGCATTTTCCTCTCTAGGTATTAGTGTAACCTTTCACGTTTTGAACTGCCTTACGAGATCTCATGCCTTTTCCAGATATTGTTGCATCTGAGTCTCTCGAGCAATATAAGTCCCCTGCATCTGATTTACTACCAGCTGGGAGTCACTTTTAATCACCATCTGCTCAATTGAGAGTTCTCATGCCAGTTCAAGTCCTGCAATGACAACTTCGTACTCTGCTTTATTGTTAGTTATGGGATAATATTTAATAGCTTGCCGTGTCTTTTCACCCGTGGGTGATATTAAGACTATGCCTAAGCCGACTCCTTTTATATTGGAAGAGCCGTCAGCGAACAGGGTCCATATGCCCGGATTAGTCCCATTAAAGAGTTGTAACTCTTTTTCTACTTCAGGGATGATGCTATTATTAAAATCGACGACGAAATTAGCTAGAATTTGAGACTTTATTGCAGTCCTAGGCTGATATACTATGTCATGCTCGCTTAATTCTATAGACCATTTAGTTAGTCTTCCAGATAATTCCTGTTTATGCAAAATATTTCTTAATGGATACGAAGTCACGAAAATGATTGGATGACATTGAAAATATGGTCTTAATTTCCTAGCTGCCATGATTAGAGCCAAGGCTAATTTTTCTAGATGTGGGTATCTAGTTTCAGCATCTAATAAAGTCTTGCTTACATAATAAATGGGAGATTGTTTACCTCTGTCTTCCCTTACCAGTACTGCACTTACGACAATTTCTACAACGGTAAGATAGATATACAGCTTTTGCCCCTCCTTTGGCTTTGATAGCAACGGGGGTTGTGACAGATAAGCCTTTAGATCTTTGAGAGCCAGTCGACATTCCTCAGTCCATTCGAACTGATTCTGCTTTTTAAGAACTGAAAAGAACTTAAAGCTCTTCTCCCAAGACTTGGAAATAAATTTTCCTAAAGCTGCAATTCTGCATGTTAGTCTTTGAACTTCTTTTTTGTTCGTAAGTATATCAGGTATTTCCTCTATAGCTGTAATTTGAGCAGGATTTACCTCTATTCCTCTATTTGATACAAGGAAACCCAAAAATTTACCTGATTCTACGCCAAAGGCGCATTTTCCTGGATTCAATTTCATATTATACTGCGTAAAATTTCAAAGGTAATAGAGAGGTGCTGGAAATGATCCTCCGCATGTGTTGATTTCACCAGCATATCATCAATGTAAACTTCCATCGACTTCCCTAGATGTTCCTGGAACATCTTGGTCACTAGTCTCTGATACGTGGCTCCAGCATTTTTCAGGCCAAAAGGCATGACTTTGTAATAATAAGTCCCCCTGTTTGTGATAAAAGAAGTTTTTTCCTTGTCTGAGGGATCCATTTTAATCTGATTATAACCAGAGTATGCATCTAGAAAGCTTAACAATTCATGACCTGCGGTGGCATCAATCATTTGATCTATATGTGGTAATGAATCTTTGGGGCATGCTTTATTTAAATCAGTGTAATCTACGCATACTCTCCATTTACCATTCTTTTTAGGCACCACTACCGTTATGGTATGTTACCTCGCGTATTGAACCAATTTTCAAGAGTTTTTGTACCTCTTCGTCAATCACTTGGTTCTTGAATGGTCCTTGCTTTCTTTTCTTCTCTTCGGCTTGAGTTGAGCCTCGTGCCTATGTGAACTTTCTATTCGGGCTTTTGTTCGAACAATGGGACAGCTTCGAGTTCTTCCGTGGTTATTTTGATGTGCTCATCTTCCTTTGGTTCCTGAATGACATCAGGTCTGGTATCTACGTCTGTATGATTCAGTACCTCTTCTATGGTGACTTGATTCACCTTTTCATGGCCATTTTCTTCCGTACATATTTTAGCAATAATATCTTCCGTACCTATTTGGGTAGTAATTTCTTCCATACCTATTTGGGCAATATTTTTTGCTTGGGAGATTTCCTTATCTTTTGACTCTTCCACCTCTACTTTTTTGTTGTAGTGTACCACGGAATTTATATTTCCCGCGGTTTGCTTATCGCCTCTAATCTATTGAATTCCCCCATTCGGAAGGGAATTTAATTTTCTGATGCAAGGTGGATGGTATTGCTTTCATGTCGTGGATCCATGGCCTTCCCATGATTACGTTATAGGCCATATCAGCACCGATGACTTGAAACCTGGTATTTTTTATTACTCCCTCAGCATAAGTGCTAAGTTCAATTTCCCCTTTTGTTATAACTGTAGAGTTATCAAATCCTGATATAGCTCGCGCCTTTGGGATTACTTGATTCCCCAATAGCATTTCTTCAACGACTCTTAGAAAAATAATATTTATTGAGCTAGCTGGATCATCAAAGGTTATATTTCTGCTTCCAAGTTTTCACGAACCCGCTTCCCGTGTGTAATGGTGAACTTTGTGGTTCTTTTGCAAACCACTCTGTTTACTTCTTCACCTCCATGTATTACGTTGATAGTTCGTTTTGGATATGGTGATTTTGGGGGCTCCTGTCTGTTCTTCATGTATGCATGCTTACCTTTTTCACTAAACAATTCTGTTAAGTAGCCTTGTTTCAATAATTGTTCTACCTCACCTTGCAAAATTCTGCAATCTGTAGTTCTGTGTCCATGATCATTATGGAATTCACACCAGAAATCTAGGTTCCTTTTATTTGGGTTCGACCTCATTTCTTTGGGCCATCGAACCTTATCACCCATATTTCTTAATACCGAAATTAGTTCGGAAGTACTTACATTGAAGGTGTGATCCCCAATTCGTGTATTACCTCTATTTCGTTCATCCCGATCCTTTCTGGATCTTGATGAGGATGAGCCCGCATCTCTGCTTGATGGTCTATATTCTGACCGAGTGTTTTCGAACCTNTTTGCAAACCACTCTGTTTACTTCTTCACCTCCATGTATTACGTTGATAGTTCGTTTTGGATATGGTGATTTTGGGGGCTCCTGTCTGTTCTTCATGTATGCATGCTTACCTTTTTCACTAAACAATTCTGTTAAGTAGCCTTGTTTCAATAATTGTTCTACCTCACCTTGCAAAATTCTGCAATCTGTAGTTCTGTGTCCATGATCATTATGGAATTCACACCAGAAATCTAGGTTCCTTTTATTTGGGTTCGACCTCATTTCTTTGGGCCATCGAACCTTATCACCCATATTTCTTAATACCGAAATTAGTTCGGAAGTACTTACATTGAAGGTGTGATCCCCAATTCGTGTATTACCTCTATTTCGTTCATCCCGATCCTTTCTAGATCTTGATGAGGATGAGCCCACATCTCTGCTTGATGGTCTATATTCTGACCGAGTGATTTCAAACATGGGACGAGTTTCCCGTCCCGAAGGTCCCATATAAGGGTCGTACATGTTCTTACCTGATCTTCTTTTAGATTCGGAACGTCTGGAGCTGGTACGATCTTCATCCTTCGAACGAGCAGTCATATCTTCTTCTATACATAACTTAGTGGTGTACCTGTTATAAACGTCATTCCATGTTGTAGCTGGGAATTCCCTCAAGCTTTCCTTGAGTCTTCTCGTGGCTTTGAGCTTTTATCATTTAAATTGCTTGCAAATGCCATGGATGCCCAATTATCAGGCACCCTTGGTAGCAACATTCTTTCTCGTTGAAACCTATCTACAAATTCACGAAGCAGTTTCGTGTCTCCTTGTTTTATTTTGAATATGTCTTCCATTCATTTTTCGACTTTTTGCGCACCGGAATGCGCTTCTATGAAAGAATATGCAAGCTCAGCAAAAGAATCAATAGAGTTTTCAGGGAGAATTGAATACCAGGTTAACGCTCCCTTAGTAAGCGTTTCCCTGAACTTTTTGACTAAGACCAACTCGATTTCTTATTTTGTTAAATCATTTCCTTTCACTCCAGTGGTAAAAGCAGTCACATGGTCGCGTGGGTCAGTTGTCCCGTCATACTTAGGAACATCATGCATTTTGAATTTCTTGGGAATATGCTGGGGTGCTACGCTCGGCTTCCAAGGTTGTTTATAATACCTATCAACGTCAATGCCTTTGATAACAGGTGGTACTCTAGGAATCTGTTCCATTCAATTGTTTTGTTCCTTCACCTGTTTCTCCAAGGTTAGTAATAAAGATTGCAACTCAGAGTTATTGGACATACCTGGTCTCGCTTTCATCAAGAGTACCCCCACTTCCTGAGTTTGCTAACCCAAACTGAGGATTTTCCACAGTTATAGTGTTGTTAGGGGGTGGTGCAGGTGATGCGGCCGGTAACCCCCTCGCAAATTCTTGCAAATCCTGGCCCACATACTCCACAATCATTTGCTTCACCTGATCTTGCTCTACTGTTTGATCATTGTCATTGTTATTGTTGTTGTGTCTTTCTTGGGATTGTTCCCTTGGACCTCGTGGTGATCCTAAACGTGATGGAGTTCCATCCCTTTGTTGGTTATTTTCGTTGGAGTTCGACATAGTTCAGAGGATATTGCTTGAAAGGAAAACAAAGATTATCAGATTCCCCGTAACGGAACCAATTTGTTTAACCAAAGAATTAGATCCTTTGACCAAAGCTATTTTTAAGAAGAACGCAGGTTTCTGATAACCAAGGTAAGACTGATAATTGTAAGTAAATGGAATAATAAGATGCACGAAAAGTAAAGTGTGTATCAATAGTAGTTCGAATGTCCTTTACAAGTTATATTTCATTCCCTTATATATGAAATTTCTTAATATAACGTCTACCTTTTTAAATGATTTTACATTAATGACTAATTATGGCATTAATGTAACGTTACAATGAGTAACCGTAACTGTTGCGTGAAGGTTGTGTAACGTGTGGATCATTAATTGAAGATCTCTGATCTCTAAATCTGCCCTTTGTTCTGCCCGGATACATTCTGACTGTGTCTCTTCATCTTCTTAATCAGGTTGAGACTCCCGTAGCTAATTACCCCGTGGGTATGATTTGCCGTGCCTCTTTGCCTCGTACCTCTTCGTAGAGTCCTGTCCAGCTGTCGCATTTTTATTGCTCCACATAGACTGTTGATTCATCAAGAATTATTACACGTGTGAAGCTCTTTTTTCCCAAAACAGATTCGACACCGGAATGATTTCTGCAAGTGCCCTCGTGAATTTCCCGTAGAACGTAGTCGGTGTCTCCGGGACCCAAACATATTGCCAACGGTCCATCGAACATTCTTCTTTATAATGTTCCATCTTCGGCCAATGTGAATCGTGCGGCCTTCTTACGTAGAGTCCTTCATCCCTTAGGGTCTGATGGAAGCTTCCGTTTTTAGATGCTCGATATATTTATTCCTCCAATCCCCGGTTAGACTTGTAGAGTTTGTGGCCTTCTTCGATCACTGACTTTGAAAGTTGTACGACAGTCCCCGAGCTAATTTCTTCATCTTTGACCGATGACCCCAAATTTGCAAGGGCATCGGCCTCACTGTTATGTTCTTGACATACATGTTGTTGGGTCCATTCTTTAAACCGGTGTAGTTTCACCTGTAGTTTGTCCAAGTACCTCTACATTCGATCTTCTCGAACTTCGAATGTTTTGTTGACTTGGTTTACCACAAGTAGGGAGTCACATCTGGCCTCGATGACCTCTCCTCCCAAACTCTTAGCTAGCTCGAGATCTGCAATCACGACCTCGTACTCGGTCTAATTGTTAGTCAACTTAGAAGTTTTGATAGATTGTCTAATTGTGTTGCCCGTGGGAGGCTTCAAAACGATTCCTAGCATGGACCCCTTCACGTTCAAAGCACCGTCTGCAAAAAGGGTCCATACCTCCGATGATGTACCCATTTTTAATAAAAGTTCCTTTTCGAAATCGGTTACGAGGGCTGACGTATAGTCGGCCACAAAGTCTGCAAATTCGAGACTTGGTAGTCGTTCGGGGTTGATATTTGATATCATACCCACTGACTTCGACGACCCATTTGGCCAATCGACGCGAAAGCTCGGACTTATGCACAACATTGCGAAGAGGATAAGTGGTCACCATACAAATTGGCTGACTTTGAAAATATGGTTTTAATTTCCTAGAGGCGCTTATTAGGGAAATCGCCAATTTTTCTAAGTGCGGATACCGGGTCTCGGCCTCACCTAGATTTCTACTAACATAGTAAACAGGAAAATTGCATACCTTGATCCTTTCAAACCAGGACCCCACTTACCGCGACTTCCGAGAATACTAAGTATAAGTAGAGTTGCTCGTTTGCTTTTGGAGTATGAAGCAGTGGCGGGCTCGAGAGGTACCGCTTCAATTCTTCCAATACTTGTTGGCATTCTGGGTCCAAGCGAAATTGTTCTTTTTTTTAGAAGTGAGAAGAACCTATGGCTTCTGTATGAAGATCTCGAGATGAATCGGCCTAGGACAGCTATCCGTCATGTTAATCTTTGTACGGCCTTAGCACTGTCCACGATTGTGATGTCTTCGGTTGCCTTGATCTTATAGGGGTTGATTTCGATCCCCCGATTTGACACCATAAAGCCGAGAAACTTCCCCGAGCCAACCCCGAATGCACATTTCTCCGAGTTGAGTTTCATGTTGTATTTCCTCAATATATCGAAGGTTTCCTACAAATGTGTCAAATGGTCCTCTGCTCGCAGGTACTTAACTAGCATATCGTCAATATAAACCTCCATTGATTTACCTATTTGTTCTTCGAACATTCGATTTACTTAGTTTTGATAAGTGGCACCAACATTTTTTAGTCCAACGACATTACGTTATAGCAATAGGTGTCGTACTTAGTGATGAATGAAGTCCTTTATTGATCCTTCAAGTTCATTTGTATTTGTTTGTACCTGGAGTAGGCATCGATAAAACTAAGGATCTCATGAAAGGTCGTAGCATCGATCATGTGATTGATATTTGGTAGAGGAAAAGAGTCTTTAGGACATTCTTTGTTCAAATCTTTATAGTCTACGCATATCCTAAGTTTATTTCCCTTTTTAAGGACTACAACTACGTTTGCTAACCACTCGGGATATTTTACTTCCCGAATGGATCCTATCTTGAGAGGTTTAGTTACCTCGTCCTTGATGAGTGCATGTTTTACCTCGGACAGGGGCCTCCTCTTTAGTTTCACTGGGCGGAACTTCGGGTCCAAGCTCAGTCGATGTATAGTGATCTCCGGCAGGATCCTTGTCATATCTAGGTGGGACCAAGCAAAACAATCCATATTATTGATAAGAAATTTAATGAGTTTTTCTCTGAGTTCGGGGGTTAACCCCGTACCCAGGTATACCTTTCGATCAGGTAGGTGCTCGATCAGTATGACTTTTTCTAGCTCTTCCATTGTCGATTTGGTGGCGTCATAATCCTCGGGGATTATGAAGGATCGAGGGATCCAGTAGTCATCGTTCTCGTCTGTTCCCTGCTTCTCCGACTGAGTCGAGGCTGGTGGTTGTGGTTGCTATTTAGATTCCTATTTTCTTTTGGACTCCGATCCATTGGTTGAGGAAAGCAGCGATATCGGTATCACTTCATCGACCGTGAACATTTCTTTTGCAGCATGTTGTTCCCCATACACCATTTTTACTCCATCCGGCATCAGGAATTTCACCATTTGGTGAAGGGTTGAAGGGACTGCCCTCATATTGTGAATTCAGGGTCTTCCGAGCAGGGCGTTGTATCTCATGTCGCTCTAGATCACATGGAACTTGGTTTCTTGAATAGTCCTAAGTACGTTACAGGTAAAATAATTTCACCTTTAGTTGTTTCACTTGCCATGTTGAAACCATTAAGAACCCGAGTTGCGGGTACGATCTGATCTTGTAGGTCGAGCTGCTCCACGACCCTCGATCGAATAATATTGGTTGAGCTCCCTGGATAAATTAAAACACATTTAGCCTGAATTTTATTCATAAGGATAGATATTACCAATGCATCACTGTGGGGTAGTGAGAGCCCTTCTGCTTCCTCATCATTGAATAATAAAGTGCCTTTTGGAACATAGTCTCGAGTCCGGTTTTCCCTGGTGATTGATACTTTAGTGCGTTTGAACACTGGCTCTTGTGGAATATCGACCCCACCAATGATCATGTGAATCACGTGTTGTGGTTCTTCCTACTCTTTTTTCCTGTTTGTATCCCTGTCTCTGAAATGGTTTTTAGCTCGGTTGCTCTAGAATTCTCGAAGGTGACCCTCGTTGAATAGACGGGCCACCTCCTCCCTTAGTTGTGTGCAGTCTTCGGTTTTGTGACCATGTGTAACATGGTATTTTCATATTTGATTGGGGTTTCTTTGGGATGGATCAGTCTGTAGGGGTCTGGGCCATCTAGTATCTTTAATTCTCCCAATGGTTAACACAATACCTGATGCGTTGATGCTGAAGTTGTATTATGATAAGCGTGGTGCCTCTGTGGGATCAGCATGTTTATCGAAGCTACTTTTGCTCATGAGCCCTCGAGAGCTCTGTCCTTGATCGTTCCTTCGATCATTTCTGATGGGATTTCGACCTGGGATGCTATTTTTGCGATCTGCGTTGTATGGTTGATATCGATCTCTGTTCGACCGAGGTTCTCTGTCGATGTCCCTCTGATTTTAGCCAACGAGCCTGTTCGAAAAAATGGAATACGAAAGGTGCCCCCAATTGATCATCCTCGAACCTGATCTTTGACTGGTACCTATTATGCACATCGGCCCGGGTTACTGCTGGATATTCAATTAAGTTCTGCTTCAGTTGTCGTGATGCCACCGAACTTCGTTCGTTCAAATCTTGAGTAAAGGCTTGAACAACCCAATCGTCTGTGACCGGTGGTAATTCCATTCCATCTGAGACCGAGATACAAACTCCCTCAAAATTTTGTTGTCTTTTTGTTTCACCTTGAAGAGGTCCGACTTCCTAGTCGCAACTTTTATTTCTCTGGCATGTGGCTTTACGAAAGAGTCTGCAAGCATGGCGAAGGAATCTATGGAATTAGGTGGCAGATTGTGATACCATATCATTTCCCCTTTCGATAGAGTTTATCCAAATTTCTTTAGTAGAATAGATTCGATCTCATCATTATTTAAATCATTTTCTTTTATTGCGCATGTATAGGCGGTGACATGTTCATTAGGATCGGTGGTCCCATTGTACTTGGGAATTTCCGGCATGCAGGATTTCTTCGGAATGGGCTTTGGAGCCACACTTGGGGGAAACGGCTTCTGCATAAACTTCTTCGAGTCCATTCCTTTTAAAATCGGTGGATCCCCCGGTATTTGGTCAACCCGGAAGTTGTATGTCTCTATTTTTTTGTCATTCCCCTCGATTTTCTTTTCTCTCGATTCAATTCGTTTAGTGAGCTCCTCGAGCATTTTCATGATGGTGGGTTCATCCCCCCATTCATTGGCGTTCGACCTTTCCGTCACTGGCTCGGTCCTGTGGACGACTTCTGGTTCGACCCCACTCGGCGCTCGATGCTGATTTTGTAGTTGTGCTATAGCGTCTTGTTGAGACTGTAACATTTCAAATATTAATTGGAGGCTGACTCTACCATCTCCTCCGCCATGTGTACCTCGACCACCAGATCGACCTTCCATGTGTACGCTACCTTCGGGATCAGCGTCTAAATTTGCATTTAAGGCGATATATGAACTGACGTCGATGGAATTTGCAATTGGTACTACCTCGAGATCAACCTGAGGTACCTCAATCCCTGGGGTGGCTATATTGTCATTTTCCCCGTGTAATCTGAGGCCGTTGTCACCATGAGCGGCTGTTGTTTGTGAGTTTGGCATGTTTTATCCTGAAAACAAAAACACTTACAAGAACAAGCATAAAATAGTGTGTGTTATCTGAATCAGTATTAAAAACTCACTATTATCCTTAGCCCCACAGTGGGCGCCAAACTGATTACCCTAAAATTTGGATACCATTAAACTTATAGTGTGATTTTAAGGATATGTAATTTCACCTAACACCAACTGATAAATAGGAAGATTAATATTAATAATAAAATAGTAAAGTAAATAGAACCAGTGGTTGAACAGAATTCAGTCCTCGAGTTAGAGTACCCTCGAACTGATTAGTGCAAGAACAATTTAGAAATATAACAAGCGGATGAACAAGAATGTAAGCGAGAGAGAATTATATTGCATTTTTATTTGTGAACAATGTGTGTTACAAATGATTAAAACTCCTTGAGGAATTTTACTTATGGTATAACTCTAATTACATGAGGAAATCTCATGATTAGCTTATTAACATTTCTGATTTGATCCGTTCCGAGATTTACGCCATGATCCTCGACCAGTCATGGATATCTCGCATTTCTGTTATTTTGCTATCTCTGATCATACTCGGTGTCTGTCTCATTTGACTTTGATTGTTACCAACCTCGATCTCGGCAGATACTTCGATTCTGAATTTGGTACCTTATCCTCGTGATTTAGTCGAAGTCGACCTTCGGTGTAACCTTCTGGTCTTAGTCAAATAATAAAATCGGGTGGGCACGATTTTAACCGTATACAATATGATACATTAAACACTTCATGGGTGATTCAATCTAGCTACTAAAATGCAAGACCTATTTGGATTATCTTGACTAATTCAGTTAACACATCACCTAAATCTCCTCCATTGGTTAAGATCAAGACTAGTATTAAAAGTGATGTGAAGAAGTAAGTATATTCAAATAGCTAATTCTTTTTTCCAATTAAGAACTAGCATAAATCCATCAACAATAACTCATAAATATAAACGCCCATCAAAGAAGGCTAGAAGGCCTTTTACGTACTTCAATATATTCTAAAAGTACTTAATAGAAATATTAATGGTGGAGTCACAAATGAGGTAGAAAAAGAAAAGATTAAACTCAAATCTATATTACTAAGATTCATCAATATCCCAACAAGAAAGTCTACTCCATAATATAGCTCAAATTGCCAAATATGCAAGCAAGCTTTACATATACCATTAATAAAATAAAGGGAGAGAAAGTTAAGAATAAGCTTCACAAATCTAAGTCTATGTTTCTCTTGTAGCTTGATCTTGGGTAAAAATGGTGAAATCCTCTCTAACTTAATTCTTATCTTTTAGGGCAAGGGGGAGGCAAAAGTCCTTATAAAAGAGTCACTCTGCTATTTACATCACTTGGAGTTATCTCTAAAATGCAATAAAACATAGCAGAAATTCGCTATAATTGCTGCTCCAGCAACACCACCCATTGCTCCAGCAAGAAGGCAAAAAACGAACACTTCAAAAATTTCACACATTGTTGGAGTAATAGCACCTATGGATCCAGCAGTAACCTAGATTATAGGAATTTGCGGGGATTTGCAGTCGTACCCTATATTTGTGCGACCTTTTAACATGTACCCTGTTTCTTAAAATTATTGATTTGGTAGCTAGTTGACAAAAAATCCATAATAATATGACAATTACACACCTGATAAATCGCGTGATCATCTCCTATTCTCCTCTCAGAAACTTTATCAAAAAAATCAGAAACTTGTCCAGATTCAGCTTCAAAATCACACTTGCATGAAGTTGCTTCACCTTGAAGCTAAAAACTTCATGCTAATGTAGCATGGAGTTGTTTCATATTGAAGCTAAAACTTCATGCTAATATAGCATGAAGTAGTTTTACATTGAAGCTAAAACTTCATGCTAATGCATGCTGAAGTTATTTATTCTGCAGTCTACAGTTTTGTCATGAGCTTTATCCGAAAATTTAGTCATAACATGCTAAAAAGTATTTAGTTCATTTGCTAAAACTTCATTTTAAACATGCTGAAGTTATTTAGTTCATTTGCGAAAACTTCAAACTATACATGCTTAAGTTTTTGTCTTGCCGTATGTAATTTTCTAATGAGTTTTTGCTAATGCATGCTAAAGTTATTTAGTTCATTTGCTAAAATTTCAGACTAAACATGCTTAAGTTATTAGTTTATTTGCTAAAACTTCAGACTAAACATGCTTAAGTTATTTAGTTCATTTGCTAAAACTTCAGACTAAACATGCTTAAGTTATTTAGTTCATTTGCTAAAACTTCATGTTGAAGTTTTGTCCTGCAGTCTACAGTTTTGTCAATAGTTCTGAAGGGAAAAATCGTCTTTTAAAAATATTTTTAACAAAAAAATGGGTACGGATGCAAACGGAAAAACAAAGCAGGTATAAGTTAAAAAGGGCGACCAAATAGGGCACCCCATGCAATTTTTAAGTAATTTGCCCAAAAACTTATCTCCACAAAAAACGTTTATCTTCAACTTCTTTCAATTTCCATTATTTGGTTATTCGATACATAATTTTGATATTTCTTTCTTCAAAATCATCAATCTTCTTCCTAGTACCAAAAGAACACAAAATTATAAGAAAACACTATAAATTCAATCAGGTCTATTCGAGGACGACCGAAGATCAGGTGGGGAGCCTTGACTAAGGATAAAGATAACGATAGCGAGTGTGTTAGGGAGGCGGCGAGAGAGGTGTTAGGGGTTTCGAAGGGTTTCTCTGGCGGGCATAAAGGTGATTGGTGGTGGAATGATGTGGTCCAATGCAAAGTGGAAGCGAAGAAGTCGGCATACTTGAATTTAGTAAGGATCTTAGGCGAGGAGGAGAAGAGAGCGAACATGGAGAGGTATAAGGTAGCAAGGAAGGAGGCGAAGTTGGTAGTCACGGAGGCCAAGACTGCGACATTTGGCCGATAGTATGAGGAACTAGGGGACAAAGGCGAGGATAATAAGTTATTTCGGCTGGCTAAAGCGAGAGATAGGAAGGCTCGGGATCTGGATCAAGTGAGGTGCTGATAAGTAGGGATTTTAACATATTATTTGCTCTCTTTTACTTATGTTTTGGGCCAAAAAATGCGTGAAGGTATTCCCGGAAACTAACGTAATATGCTTGCTTGCAGGGATTGTTCAAAATGAGACAAAGGAGCCATAGTCAACTCATAAAAGAGTCAAAACTTGAATAAAAACCAAGACTGGGCCAAGAGGTGTGGAACGCGGACCACGACAGAAAAGTGCGGCCGCGAAAGTATCAACATGGTCGCGAACATTATTTTGAGGTCCACGAAATGAAGAATCAGAGAGGTGGTTTTTTGGGATAAAACGTGAACGTGGACCGCGTCAAAAAGTGCCGCCACGAAAGAATCTGCGCCGCCGCGATTGGAATTTTGCGGACCGCGATTGCTGAGGTTCAGAGAGTTCGCATTTCAAGCGCGATGGAAATTACGCGGTCCGCGAATCTATGCTCAACCCAGATCCACAAGTGAAACATGCGGACTGCGATAAGAATTACTCGACCGCGAAAGCAAGAATGCGGCCGCGGTCAGAATTACGTTGCCACGAAACCTCTGCAAGGGTAATTTTGTCCGAAAATTTCAGCTTAGTATAAATACAACTTTTTGTCAGTTTTAGGTTATGTTATCTTTTTGCTGAGCAAGTGAGACGGCTAGGTTTTCCCTTTTGGGCAATTTCGTATTAGATTCACATTATAACATTAGATTTTCATCTTTTAATCTAGCATGATGGATTTTATCTTCTCTTTATCTTTGATTTCTACTATTTCTATGAGTAGCTAGACCCATAGCTAGGGTTTTGACTGTACCCTAGTGTGGATATTTAATGGGTAATTGAACTTTAGAGCTTGAATGTTTATGGGTTAGTGATATTTAGCCTAGTTCTTGCTAGAATTGTAGAATTAGTAGTTGCAAACATTGATTCATGCCTTTATGACTTAGTCTCTTCTTGAGAAAGAGGGACTAAGTCTAGAAAAACTAGTCTAACAAGGAATTGGGGTGAACTCAAGAAATTGATAGCCCCAATTAAAGGGTTAAACCTAAAGAGACTTGAGCTAATATCACTTGGATTGCATGAATATCCATTTGGACTTGAGAAAGCCAAATTGGGAAAAATCACTCAAACTACCGAGAGATATAGAGTGAGTACTTGGGTGTGATAGCTATATTACGACCCCAAATTAATCATGCTTTCCCTAGATTCTTGCTACATGTTAGATATCCACTTAGGCGGAAGTCACTACCCTAGTCCTTTTAAACACTTGAAAACCAACATAAAAAATATTGTACTTAGCAAAAATCTTTGCAAACAATAGTATAGAATTAGAAGTAGAATCAACACCAACATGTGTAGAAGTGAAATTAGGAAGAAAACACGCATCTAGATTTAGATAAATACCTAATTCCAAATCAATTAACTCCCATTGAAAATCGATCCCGACCTTGTTGGGTAAAACTACATCGACCATCATCGCTACTCAATAGTGGTGGAGGCTTGGCATCGATCAATTTTTGGTGCCGTTGCCGGGGAGTTAGACTTTCATAGCTATTTACCAAACTATTTGTGTATTTTGTTTTTCTTTCCTTCCGTACATATTAGACGGTCATAATGAGGCCCTCGGACATATTCCACGNGGATCACGGTCTATAGTCCCAATTTAAATATGCAATGCAAGAATATATATATATATATATATATACATATATCGGATAAAGCGAAGTTTCAAAGTTTAGGAAAAATCATTAGTAAATACGGGGTAAAGTACTCAAATCGTTTTCAAACAATAGTAACGGGAGCGGGGGGGGGAGGTGGATGAAAATGAAGTGGATGAGGTTCATCTTGAAACTCAAGCACAAACGAGAGGCCGCCAGCCTAATGACAACATTCCAAACCCTCCCCCACCTCATCCAAGGGAAGCACACCGGGTGCTACACAATGAAGGCTACGTAAGTGCAATTGTCCCGCCCAGGATTCGGGCGGGCAATTTTCAAATAACCAATGTCATGCTTACTCTATTGGAATAAAGGGGTTTCTTCACCGGAGCTCCACATCAGAATGCATATAAGCATCTCAAAGGTTTTGTAGACATATGCTGGGGGAGCAAGCATACGAATGTATCTGAGGACGTTTTAAGATTGAAGCTTTTCCCATTTTCGTTTAGAGGGAAGGCTTTAGATTGGCTTGAGAGGCTACCCAACCGTTCCATCACCACTTGGAATGAGTTGGCTGAGAAGTTCATAGCAAAGTTTTTCTCTCCCAGACATATGGAAACATTGAGGATGAGATCTTAGCCTTTAAACAAGAGCCAAATGAACCGCTACATGAAATTTGGGAACGGTACCGAACCATGGTAAAAGAATACCCCAACAACGATATGACTGAAGCAGTGATCCACCAATCATTTTACAGGGGTATCAACATAACTAACCAGTGTGTCGTGAATCAGCTCGCAGGGGGTAATTTCATGAAAGTGACGTATGCTGATGCTTGTGCCATCTCAATTACTCTTCTTCCGGAACACATCTCTGGATACCATCATTGCAAATTTTGAAAAGATATGGATCGTCCCAATAATAATCCAAGCAGTCCCATTTGAGTGTCTTCTTTTTGTTAGAAGAGAGCTCACTCGGGACAATGTCGGTCACAAGAAAGTTAGTCACATCGACGAACCAAGGCTTCCCATTCAAAGACACGGAGAGGAGTTGTTCATCCGCAAACGAATCTTTATTCTCGAGACCATCATGGGGCCTCCCATCCTCTTCCAAGAGGGACAAGTGGTCCGCCACTTGATTAAGCAAGTATTGGGGAGAGGTGATCAGGCAGGACATAGCGTGGCTTAAATTTTCCGAGGACATGGCCCTTGATAGGAAGGTGTGAAGATCGAGCATTAGGGTTGTAGGTTACGAGGTAGTTGATCATTTTTCTACCTTGTTCCGAGTGTGAGGTTAGACTGATAGGGTTCGTCTTAGATTTCTAGCGGTTTATGTTATTTTCTCACTATTCTTCCATTTTTGTTTACTGGTTATTGTATTGCATTTCAACTATTTTTTGGTCTCTTATAATGCTTTATTATTTCTATGGTTTCTGTTGATGGTACTGATATATTTTCTCTTTCGTCTTTTTTGTTTTCTTGAGTCGAGGGTCTATCGGAAATAACCTCTCTACTCCATGGGAGTAGGGGTAAAGTCTGATTACACATTACCCTCCCCAGACCCCTTATTCTGGGATTTTACTAGGTTGTTGTTGTTGTTGTTGTCGTTGTTGTTGTTGTTGTTACTATAAATTCAATTGATTCAACCACTATAGAATTTATTTTTACATATGCATATATTTGGGAGAGCTATCGAGCTTCCTCACACTTAACCTTTTGCACGTCCTCGAGCAAAGAAAAAAAGTAAAGTTTAGAGGGATCACACCATGCAATTTCTGTGATATCATCCACCATAAGTATTTCCAAAATTTAGTCCTCCGCCTGTGCGAAAATCATGGTTATGATTTCTATGAATTAAAATAATTTTCGGGTCTAACTCATATACACTTCAACTTTTCAATTGCCTCAATAGCGAAAGTGTATATGATTCAAACTCAACACAAAACAAAAAGATGAGGTCTAGGAATACCAACCAACTTAAAATCTCATGATCCAGTTTTCCAAATGTTATCTGTCATCTTACGTTTCAATTTAAAATTCTAACCTCGAGGAGTGACATGAAGTGTGCCCAAATGTAAACGACTCGACCGGTCATTTTGAGCTTTAGCAATCCGTTCAACAGTTTGAGTCTTTGAGTTACTTTGTATGATACATTATGACTTGCGTGTATGATTGGTTTTGATGTTCGAGAAGATGGATTGATTTGGATGAATGATTCTCTATTTGAAAGCTTTAAGTTGGAAGAGTACACCTAGGTTTGAATTTTGAGAAAACAACTTCAGAATCGGATTTGATATTTTCGATAGGTTCGTATGGAGATTTTGAAATTGGGCATATATTCGGATTTGAACTTGAATAATTCTAGAAGATTTTGGCTCTATTTGTCCAAAATTGGCAATTTAGAGGATTGGAGAGTTCATAAGTTTGATCAGGAGTTGACTTTGGTGTTATCGGACTTCGGTTGGTGTTTTGAAACTTAAATATGTTCATTTTATTTTTTCAAACTTGTGTGCAAAGTTTGATGGTGATCCGAAATGTCTAAGTATGATTCAGATGCATACGAAAAAGTTGGATTTTTGAAAGGTTGATTAGTTGGGTTTGGAGTGTGAATCTTGGCTGTGATATTATTTTATGGGTTTTGAGACCCCGAATAGGTTCGGGTTATGTTTATGAACTTGTTGGTGTGATTGTAACAGATTTTACTGGTGTATGGTGTGCTTTGTGATCGAAGAGAAGGATTTTAGAGCAGGTTGGTTTTGTTCTTCGCGTTTGGGGGATGATGGTATTGTTCTCGGTGGGTTATGTCCAGTTGGTCTTCTCATTCGCGCCTTTTGTATCGTGTTCATGGAGCTGTGAGGCAGGCTGGAGGTTGTCCTTTGCGATCGCCGGAATGGCTTGCGTTCGTATAGGAATGGGGCGTCTGTACATCACGTTTGCGAAGTCTATTCCTTGTTCGCGAAGAGGCTTTTGAGGCAGTGGCTAAGTTTGGCCTTCGCAATCGCGATGGGCCTTTGGCGATCACGAAGGGTAATGCTTGGGTAGACTTATAACTGAAATTTCGAAACTTGGTTCATTTATCTTATTTCTCTCATTTGGAGCCGAATTTGGGGCGATTATTGAAGGTCATTTTCATCATCTAACACAAGGTAAATAATTCCATTGATTTTGAGCTTAATACTTGGATTATATAAGATATTAGACCTAGAAAATCATGAAATTTGTTGAAAATTATGGGGGGCTCCGTAGAAACCTAAAGTTTAGTAAAGAAAAAATAATTAACCACAAAATTGGACATGGAATTGAGAATAAATTATATATTTGAGTTCATGAAGCTATGGATAATATTTATTTTTGAGAACGTTCGGCATCCGGGCGCGTGGGCTTGGAGTTTTTGTTTTGTTGACTTTTATGCCTGGATGAAATTTTTTTCTAAATGATAAATTATGGGTTCTTGAGTATGTTTTGATTGGTTTGCATGTTCTTTAGCTAGTTACATGTTGTATGAAGTGTTTTTTTTTAATAAGGCCTCTCATCAGATTTGGCGTTAAGCCGCTAACAATGTTGAACCGCAGATGGGACCATATTGATTTGTGTTTAAAAGTAGTTTCGTGCTTTTAAAAGTTATAATCCAAACTGATATATTATTTGTCTTTGAAGAGTACTACTAGTAAGAAAACTATATATGAATATTAGCTCTTTATATGTCATTTAAGACATATGATACATGGTTGTATTATTACAACCTCGAACATTAATCAGTAACACAAAAGAGAGTTATGACCATTGGCTTGTGGCTGAAGCACAAAGTTGTAAACAAAATCGTCTATGGATCAACATCTTGTGGCTTGTGCTAGCTATTGGCAACTTGAAACCATTTTTGATACTAATGTTATTACTAATTGAGGGATTACAATTTCCATTAGAGTGAGTAGAAAGAAGTTCGGAGAAAACCTCGTCATATTAAATGGCTAGGTAACATGAAGTTTGATCACATGTTACTAAAAGCAACTTGAGTGGCTATTTTTTTTTATTATTGAATTGAAAGCTATATAAACAGTTAGGGTTTTGCAAATCAATATTAGTACAAAAAATTTCCTTTCATTCTTAGCTTTAGACATAGCCAAGTAAGCACTAAAAGATATTAATGAGTCACTAATTAAGAAATTCTTCATTCTTAAATTTCGAAACACTAGACCTATAATTAAAAATAAAATAATGGCGGACTATCCAACACACCTTTTAATGAGAAAATGACAAAAAGGTTTCTTATGTTTAGCGTAGGTTCCCATAAACAATTTTGATCCTTTAAATTTGTAAAAAGAGGGCATCTTTTATCCTCGTCAATATTTAATAAACTCGACTAAGCTTTACTAAAATTTGTCAAAAATTATTTAACTAGAAATATCAGCAAAGTCCCGCAAATCCTAGAAAGCGCGACCCAAAAAATTGCATCAGACATCAAAAATTGATTAAAAAGAGTAGAAATTTCACCTCAAAAAACTGCACCAAATACCAAAAATAGACCCAAAAAATGAAGATGCGCCTGGAAAATAATGCATTAAATACAAAAATTGTTGAAACAGTAAAAACTTCTAACTGTCAAAGTTTATTAAATATTTGATAGAAATTAACTTTCTAAGGATTAAAACTGCTCAAAAGTATGCATGAGGAATGGAGGTGGAGTACGATGATCCCTTTCTACAATAACATATATGACACTCAAAATTATAACAATTATAGGGATATCAAACTACTAAATTACACTATGAAAGTTTGGGAGAGGGTGGTGGCGGAGATGCGGTGAGCAAAAGTGTGTATATTTCTGAGAACCAGTTCGGAGACCCATCGACCACGAAAGTAATCCATCTTGTGAGGAGATTGGTGGAGCAGATAGTGAGATAAAGAGGAATTTGCATATGGTGTTCATTGATCTAAAAAAAGGCTTACGATAAGGTCCCAAGAGAGGTTTTATGGAGATTTTGGAGGTTAAATGTGTACATGTAGCTTATATTAGGGTGATTAAAGGCATGTATGAGGTTAGGACAATGGGAGGAGAATCGAGTTACTTTCTAACCGTGATGGGATTACATTAGGATCAGCTCTTAGTTTGTTTTTATTTTTCTTGGTGATGGATGTATTGATGCGAAATTCAATGGAAGGTGCCATGGTGCATGTTATTTACAGATGAAAAAGTACTGACTGACGAAACGTGAGGTGAAGTAACGCTAGGCTAGAAGTTTGGAGACAGACCCTAGAGTCTAAAGGTTTTAGGTTGAACATGACTAAAACAGAATATTTGAAGTGCAAATTCAGTGACGTAACATTGGGGCCTGACATGGAAGTGAGACTGGAGTCACAAGTCATCCCTAAGAGAGTAAGTCTCAAGTATCTCGGGTCAGAATCCACGGCAATAGGGTGATTGATGACAATCTCACACATCACGTAGCATCTTATGTCTTATGTGATAAGAACGTGCCATAAATTCTTAAAGGTAAGTTTTACAAATTGTTAGGTAGACCGACTTTGTTATATGGGGCGGAATGTTGGCCAATCAAGAATCCCCATGCGCAGAAGATGTGAGTAGCGGATATGAGGATGTTGAGATAAATTTGTGGATATACTAGGAGAGATGCGGTCAGGAATGAAGATTTAGGACAAGATAGGTGTAGTCTCAGTGGTGGACAAAATGTGCGAAGTGAGGCTGAGATGGTTCGGGTATGTGAAGGGGAGATGTCCAGATGCCCCAGTGAGGAGGCATAAGAGATTGATGATAGTGGGTATGAGGAGACGTAGAGGTAGGCCGAAGAAGTGTATTGGGGAGAAGTGGATAGGTAGGAAATGACGCATCTCCAGCTAACCGAGGATAACACTCTTGATAGGAGGATGCGGCAGTCGAGAATTAGGGTAAAAGGACAGTAGGCATTCGAACATCTTTCCTTTCATTTCAGTAGTAGTAGCATTATTCTCGTATTTCCATATATTATTAGATTTCTGTAACTACCTGATGTTCCTTTTGTATTCGTTTTTCTATTATATTGTTGTTGTTATTGCTTCTAATATGACTATGCATGCTTTCTTTGAGTCGTGGATCTATTAGAAATAATCTCTTTACCTGTAGAGGATAAGGTAAGAATGTATACACAATACCCACTCCAGATCCCACTTATGAGATTACACATAGTATATTATTGTTATTGTTAATCTGCTCAAAATATATTTAATGAACTATTTTAAATTTATCCATAAGCATAACACAAATGTATACGGTCGAAATCGGGCATACCCGATTTCATTGGTAGGGGAGTTACCTCGAGGGTAGCTCCGCAATAGATCAGGCTCGAGCTCGAGCTCGGAGATAGAACGTCGAACTTGGGGATCAAAGTCCTCATTGAGATCAAGTCCAACAACAATCGAGACCAAGCATGACTGACTTCGAGTAAGGCGTAATAACGGAATGGCGAGATATTAGTAATCGGCCGAAGATCACAGCGAAATCCCGAAACAGATCAAATCAAAGCGGTTATTGATGCCAATCGTGGGATTTGTTTTCGTTATTAGAATTGTACCTTATTTAAGATTTCTCTATTATATAAAGAGGGATCCCATTCATTTGTAACATCATCATAATTCATAGATAATAATACATGCATCCGTTACTCTATCTATTTTATTTATTTTTCATCATAATTGTTTCATTCTTTACTGTTCTTATCATCCAACCTCGAGACTATCTCGAATCGAGGTCGAGGCACTGCTTGAATACCAGTTTGATTCATTCTATTGTTCAATTTATCTATTTAATTTATCGTTTACCAATTAGTATTGGATTAAATCATGTATCCTTAAAACCACTATATAAATTTAATTGTTACTCAATTTTTCGGATAAACAATTTGGCGCCCACCGTGGGGCTAAGGATAATAGTGGTTGTTAAGTACTGATTCTGGTAAAACACATTATTTTACGTTTGTTCTTGTCAAGAATTTTTGCTTTCAGGTTAAAACATGTCAAACTCACTGAACGCATCCACACACGCGGACAATGGCCTCGGATTCCATAAGGGAAACGAAAATGTGATTGCTCCAGGAATCGAGGTGCCACAGGTTAATCTCGGAGGAGCACTAGTTTTCAACCCCATCAATGTCAGTTCGCACATTGTTCTAGATGCGGACTTAGGTGCAGAGCTCGATGGGAGTGTGCGCAGAGAAGGCCGATCTGGTGGCCAAGAAGTGAAGGGCAGAGGAGACGAAAGAGTCAGTCTCCAAGTGATATTCAAGATTCTTCAGGCTCAGCAAGCCGCAATCGCTCAATTATAGAATCAACATAGAGCTCTGAATAGGGTCAAGCCAGAAATTACTCACCGTACCGAGCCAGTACAGGAAAGATCGAATGGTAAAACATCAAGGACTGATCCCGTAATAATGAAAATGCTCAAGGAACTCACCAAAAAAAAATTATCGGGGGAGAAGAAAATTGAATCCAATGATAAAAAAAGTGGAAACATACAACTACCGGGCTGATCAGATACCGGGGGCACCACCGATCTTGAAAGGGATGGATTCGAAGAAGTTTGTGCAAAAGTCGTTTCCCCTAAGTGCGGCTCTAAAGCCTATTCCTAAGAAGTTTTGTATGCCAGACATAACCAAATATAAGGGGACCACCGACCCCAACGAGCACGTTACTTCCTATACGTGCGCCATCAAGGGTAACGATTTGGAAGATGATGAAATCGAATCTGTGTTTTTGAAAAAGTTCGGAGAGACCCCGTCAAAGGGAGAAATGATTTGGTATCACAACTTACCACCAAATTCATAGACTCTTTTGCCATGTTAGTGAATTCTTTCGTAAGGGCTCACACCGGGGCCATAAAGGTCGCAACAAGGAAATTGTATCTCTTCAAGGAAAGACAAAGGGATAATGAGATGCTGAGGGAGTTCGTGTCCCGATTTCAAATGGAACACATGGAGTTGCCACCCGTCACAGATGATTGTGTCGTCCAAGCTTTCACCCAAGGTTTGAATGAATGGAGTTTAGTAGCATCACACCACTTGAAACAAAATTTGATCGAGTATCTAGTTGTAACTGGGCAGATGTGCACAATCGATATTAATCGAAGATTAGGGTCGAGGAAGACCAACTCAGATCCCCTTCTGGTTCAGTGCATCCGAACAGATCGGATGTTAAAAATTAGAGGGATGTCGATAAGGAGCGGAGGTAAAAAACCTGATACCAACCGTACACCACAGATCGAAGGAACGATGGTCTGGGATGCAATTCTGCCCGGAATGATCAAAGAAATTATCGAGGACGGAGTTCTCGGTGACTTATGAGCAAAAGTGGTTTTGACAAGTATGTCGATCCCACAAAGGTACCTCGGCTATCAGAGTATAACTTCAGCATCGGTGCATCAGGCATCGTATCAGCAATTGGAAGGATCAAAGATACTAGGTGGCCCAGACCCATACAGACCGGTCCTTCCTAACGAAACACAAATCTGATGTGCAAGTATCATGGCATGCATGGTCATAGGACCGAGAATTGCAGGAAATTAAGGGAGGAGGTAACCCGTCTATTCAACAAGGGCCATCTTCGAGAGTTCCTTAGCGATCGAGCCAAGAATCATTTCGGGGAAAGGGACACCGATAGAAAGAATGAACAGGAAGAACCCCAACATGTCATTCATATGATCATAGGTGGGGTCGACATTCCATAGGGACCCATATTCAAACGCACTAAGGTATCTATCACTAGGGATAAAGCAAACCCAAGATTATGTGCCCGAAGGCGCCTTATCATTCAACGGCGAAGAAGCAGAAGGCATTTCTCAGCCCCACAATGACGCTCTGGTAATTTCTATCTTATAAAATAAATTTTAAGTTAAGCGTGTTTTGGTGGATCCAAGTAGCTCGTCAAATATCATCCGATCGAGGGTCGTGGAACAACCCGGCCTATAAGATCAAATCTTGCCCGCAGCTTGGGTCCTGGACGGCTTCAATATGCCCAACGAAACAACTAAAGCATAGATTATCTTACCAATGAACATGGTTGGAACCATTCAAGATACCAAGTTCCACGTAATCGAGGGTGACATGAGGTACAATGCACTACTCAGAAGGCCCTGGATCCACAAATGAGAAAAGTTCCTTCGACTCTCCACCAAATGATGAAATTCTCGACGTCGGACGGTGTAAAAACAATTACGGGGAACAACATGCTGCAAAGGAAACATTTGCGGTCGATGAGATAACACCGATCTGGACACTATCAACCTCGAAAAGGTCTATCATTAAAGGTAAACAGGAAGCCAAATAGCAATCACCGCCACCAGCCTCGACCGAATCGGAGAAACAGGTGATAGAAGAAGAAGAGGAGGATTTTCTAACCCTTCGAACTTTTGTTGTTCCCGAAGATTCTAACGCCTCCAAATCAATGGTCGAAGAGATGGAATAGGTTATACTGATCGAGAACCATCCCGAGCAAAAGGTATACCTGGTAACGGGATTAACCCATGAACTCAGGAAAAAGGTTATTCACTTTCTTATTGATAACATAAACTATTTTGCATGGCCCATTTGGACATGACAGGGATCCCACCAGAGATAACAACGCATCGACTAAGCTTGGATCCTAAGTTCAGACCGGTGAAGCAAAACAAATACCCCAGTTCGAGGTAAAGCACGCATTCATAAAGGACAAGGTAACTAACCTTCTCAAAATAGGGTCCACTCGGGAGGTAAAATACCCCCAATGGTTAGCCAATGTAGTTGTAGTCCCTAAAAAGGGGAACAAACTTAGAATGTGTGTAGATTATAAGGATTTAAACAAGGCATTCCCCAAAGATTCTTTTCCACTGCCTAACATCGATCGCATGATCGATGCCACGGCCGACCACGAGACCCTTACTTTTATCGATGCCTATTCCGGGTACAATCAAATCCAAATGAACCTGGAAGACCAAGAGAAGACTTCATTTATCACCAAGTATGGAACATATTGTTATAATGTCATGACCTTCGAGCTAAAAATTGCAGGAGCTACTTACCTACGCCTAGTAAATAAAATGTTCAAAGAACAAATAGGTAAGTCAATGGAAGTTTATATCGATGACATGTTGGTTAAGTCCCTGCGCGCAGAGGACCATTTCACTCATTTCCAGGAAACGTTCGAGATCTTAAGGAAATATAACATGAAGCTCAACCCCGAGAAATGTGCTTTCGGGTCGGTTCAGGCAAGTTCCTTGGCTTCATGGTGTCAAATCGGGGGATCGCGATCAATCCCGATAAAATCAAGGCCATCGAAGACATCACCATCGGAGACATTGTAAAAGTCGTGTAGAGTCTGACTGGACGAATAGCTGCTTTAGGTTGATTCATCTCGAGGTCATCGAATTGAAGCCACACATTTTTCTCTCTACTCAAAAAGAAGAGCGATTTCTCCTGAACCCTGGAATGCCAACAGGAATTAAAGGAGTTGAAGTGATACCTGTCGAGCCCACCATTGCCTCACACCCCAAAGGCAGATGAGAAACTTTACTTGTACTTGGCAGTATCTAAAATCGCGGTAAGTGGTGTCCTAGTTTGAGAAAAGCAAGGTATGAAATTTCCTGTTTATTATGTAAATCGAACCTTAGGAGAAGCAAAAACTAGACATCCACACTTAGAGAAATTGACACTTGCATTGATAAGAACCTCTAGAAAGTTAAAACCATACTTTCAATGTCACCCCATATGCGTATTAAACACTTACCCACTCCGTAATATTTTGCACAAGCCCGAACTATCGGACTGGTTGGACAAATGGGCCGTCGAACTCAACGGGTACAATATCGAATATCAACCCCGAACGGCCATCAAGTTTCAAAACTTAGCTGACTTCGTGGCCTATTTCACGCCAACCCTCATACCCGAAGTCGAAAAGGAACTCTTATTAAAATTGGGTACATCATTGAGGGTATGGACCCTTTTCACAGATGGTGCTTCGAATGTGAAGGGGTCTGGTCTAGGCACCGTTTGATGCCGCCCACATGTAGCACTATTAGGCAATCAAAACTTCTAGATTGACTAACAACGAGGCCGAGTACGAGGCCATAATTGCAGGTCTCGATCTAGCTAAAAGCTAGGGAGCAGAAGTCATTGAAGCCAAGTGTAACTCTTTACTGGTGGTGAACCAGGTAAACAAAACCTTCAAAGTTCGAGTGGATATAATGTAAAGATATTTGGACAAGCTGCAGGTAACTTTGCACCGTTCCATGAAATGGACTTTACAACACGTACCTCAAGAACAAAACATTGAGGCCGATGCACTTGAAAATTTGGGGTCATCGGTCGAGGAAGGTGAGACCAGCTCGGGGACTGTTGTTCAACTCTCGAAATTTGTGATCGAGGAAGGTCATGCCGAGATAAACTGTACAAGTTTAACCTGGTAGTGGAGGAATACATATATTGAATACTTGAAAAATGGAAAGCTCTCATCGGACCCTAAAGAGTGGAGGGCCCTACGGACCAAAGCTGCTTGATTCACATTGGCTGAAGATGGAACATTTTATAGAAGGACATTCAATGGACCATTGGCAGTATGTTTAGGACCAGGAGTGTGATGACCCAAAAGGTCACCTTATGTAATTTAATCTATATCTGTGTTCCGAGGCTCCGAGAGCCTCCGTTAGTCTCACCTCAATATGCGTGCGCAGCCCGGGCGTGTAGCCGGGAAGCTATTATGTGAAAATTTGATGAAAATGAGTTTTGATAATTAATAAATGAATATAGTTGACTTTGGTCAACATTTCTGGTAAACAGACTCGGACCCGTGATTCGACGGTCCCGGAGAGTCCCTAAGAAAATATGGGACTTGGGCATATGCACGGAATCGAATTCCGAGGTCCCAAGCCCGAGAAATGAATTTTTAAAAAGAAATTGTTTTCTGAAAATATTAAAGGAATGTGAAAGTGAATAATTATATGAAAACCTTGTTACCGGGCCCGTGTTATGGTTCTGGAGCCCGGAACAGGTTTATTATATATTATTTATCTTATCTGTAAAATTTGGTGTAAAACATGCGTGAATTGAGTGGTTTCTGATCAAAAATGAGATTTTGAGGTTTTAAAGAATTTGAAATGCGACTTGCAAAGTGAGGTTATGTTCCCGAGGTCCGAATGAGATTCCGAGACCGGGAATAGTTTCGTGGTGTCATTTATAACTTATCTGCAAAATTTGAGGTCATTCCGAGTGGTTTAGGCCGGTTCGGCGCGTTAAAGTGAATTCTAGAATTTCAAGTTCTTAAGTTTCGAATTCAGGGGTTTTGGAGAGTGATTTTGAGTGTTAGCGTTGTATTGAGTGTTCCGTGAGTTCGAGCAAGTCCATTTAATGATTTGGGACTTATTGGTATTTTTGGACGGGGGCTCGGGTGGGCCCAGGTGCTTCCCAGACCCCGTGCGATGCCAAAAACCAGCAAAAACCACTGCTGGTGCACAGCAGCTGGTGTGACCGCAGGTGCGATTTCCCAGCCGCAGGTGCGGGACCGCCCCTGCGGTCCCAGCCTCGCAGGAGCAGACCCCAACCCCCTTGCCCAAGTCCGCAGGCACGGGACGTAGGCCGCAGGTGCAAGACCGCAGGCGCGGTCCAATCCATCGCAAGCGCGACCCTTTCCGCAGGGGCGACCAGACT